>JAMKCH010047915.1:0-11551 GCA_023653785.1 Ophioderma brevispina
GAGGTAAACCCTAGTTTTCAACACCGAACTCATCAATATCAGTATATTTATTCTCGTCATTAATTTGGTTGAAGATAACTCTTTGTGTGCCGTCCAACTGATGGATGAATGATTAGCTCTATTCCAATGCAATATTATTGGACAATACGAAGATTTTGTTGATCATACATTCCTAATTCGACTTTTAAAGCGTTTTAAGTGTGTTAGTAAAAGGCATGTTTTGTTTTTAGTTGTTATTACCAATGGAAACCTTCATATGCTAGTATTGGTTGCAGCCCCTGTCTTTACAAAAGGTGGAAATGGTTTGCGGGTGGTTGGTCTTTGAGATTCATATGGTTGTTCTGGGCTCAAAACGTACAGTGTCGTATTTGTAGTTAATATCGCCTCAATTTGGTTAAAAGGGTGGTCCTGCCCGTTACTTGATTTCTGGGACATATCTTAAAAAATATTGACTCTACCTTTATGAACTTTTCGAGGGTATTAAGCTAACAGGCCTATCTTACCTACAACAAGATAATAGTCACGTGCTTTTATTCAGAAACTTATGGCGGCCCTGCCCAGCCAATGTTGCGTTGTTTTGGGACACACGACATATTTAAAATGAAAATGTTACACCTTAGTTATGTAAATAATTTTCATGAAAATAAGAGCCTCTGTTATGGCAAACATTCACATATCTTGTTATGTAACTTGTGTAAAAACACAAGTACTGTGCACATAATGTTACACTTTCTTGTGTTCATTTTATAAACTATCATAATTGACCTGTTGAAAACATAAAATTATGTAATAATATGACATAATAACATAATTATAATTCAATTTATTACTGTGTACAAGTGTACTATTAAAAAAATATGAGCCTCCCCTGCCACCCCTCAATTCATTACTGGTTCACAAAAAATATCCATAGGAAAACAATGTCGTAGACCCATCGTAGACCCAATCGCTCGTCGTACGTCGGGACAATTGCAGACTACTCAACCCAATTTACGCTGGAAGGAATATGATCTCTTCATAGAGAGGAGCAAGAAAAAAATAAGGGGGGGGGAGCTGGTGGACAAGTAGAAACAAAGATTACACTTGATTTGCTCGAAAGAAGTTCACTAATTAATAGTGGCGCATCAGACAAAACTCTCACTGTCAAATGACAAACATACTTGATTATACGCCTCTAGTCTACCGTTTCTTACAATGGCAAACACATTTCTATGCGGCTTCCTATTGGCTTTACACCATGCGCCTTGGTCTATCATATGGTATTCCCATGAACATTGTAATTAATGCTGTAATATCTTGAATGTCGTATCCCACTCGTCAATCAGGACAGATAGAAGGGTAGACTCATTAAACTATTTTGATATTTATTTCTCTTTTTTGATATTAATATAGGCACTTTAATATGATATATGACAATTAAAACTTGCAAATGTGTTGAAAGTTTACGAGGCATCATACAAGAGAAAGAAATTCGCAAGGATTTTGAAACATACATCAGAACAGAAGTGTTAGGGAAATAAAGGAGTGTAAAGCAAGGTCTCGTCTTGATTTCAGCATAGTGGCGGCTATTTTTATTTACAGCAAACAGGTCATACTTTTCCCTAATCGCACAAATGAAATATTCTATAAGAGACGACTTACCTACTATAACGTTACCGACTACGATGTTAAGAATGGAGATTGCTACTTTTATGGCCCATTAGGGGCAATGCACGGGAAAATGAACACGTCGTGCCTCTTCAACTACCTGACTAAATTAACAAGGGAGTGCCATTCATCAACCTTTTGTGATTGGTGCCCTGGCAAAAATAAAAATACAATTTTCCCGGCATGTTGCATTGGTTTGTAACCATCTTCGTCAGTCCTACTGATACACTCTTAATAATCCTCAATATTGTAGACTACGTATGTTGAATCAACTATAAAATCAGCGTACTAAAACACATCACTATATGGGTAATTGTCCATTTAAATATTGTACTTTGTTTAGTCATTTAAATGATTGGACAAATATATCAAATTGTATTTCCGGTGGTACTAAATACAGTGGCTGTGTGGCCGGGGCGGATCCCGGATTGAAAAATGTCCAAAATTACGGGGGGCTGAGGCTGAACTTGTTCCAAAATTTTCCTATTTTGCAGGATTTGGCAGAATTCCCGTGGAGGCGCGCGCGCTTTCCGCCCCTCCGTGTAATCCTCTAAGTTTCTAGTGAATGAATTTTGATGTTCCCAAATTACATATTTCCCATGGGTTCCTTTGGAGGCCACATGCGGCCATCTTGGATTCTGATTCAATGGCTTATGAAACATAACTTTGATCTAGACACCAAGGAAAACAAATGACATCATTTTTTTTGGGATAATTGAATGCATGAGAAATCAATTTGAGAGAGTTATTTTCAGATTCAAGCCAAGTCAGATACTTTGCCTTCACCACTTCTTCCCCGCTTGACCCTCTCACCTGGCCCTTCCACCACGTCAGCCTCTACCTTCTGCGCCTTACTCATTCCATCATTCATGATTCTCTCCATATGTCTTTCCAGACGCCTGCCCTCGATCTGTCTCACTGATATTCAAAGTTTCATTCTCGTGAGCTCGAGAACGTTCTGATTTATCACTGCTGGTGATGCACACGGATTTATGTCTGCATCACCAGAGATGACAAAATCCAGAATTCTGAGCCCACGTTGGGAGGAGTTTCCCTGATGCTTGAGTCAAGGTTGTTAGGTGTAAGTCAGAGAAGTGACTTTGACTTATTGAATCCGCCTTAATATACCACAAATGACAGGGCCACGTCCCTCACCACTGTCATGAATATAGCTGTTCTCAAGTAGGCCCTTCAGTCTTTCCCACTTCTGCTAAGATTGGGGAAGCCATATCTCTCCAACTCATGTACAAAGACCAGTGGTGTTGAAATATCTAGAATTACAACCCCATTCTGCCTAATAACGCTGTCCTTGAATGAAATCTACAACAACAGTAAGAGTTTTCAATGTGCGCAACTTTACGATCCTGCTGTCCCAATGGCATGGTTCGTAGCTTTGGCTTTATCACCAATGGTCAGTGCTGTATCTTCCGAGGTTACGGAATGTGCGGCAGGACGGTGGTAATTGCCTCGCCTTTACCAGCGATGTAAGAGCATATAGCTTTCTAATTTCTAGTACTCTAGGCTCATTCATGTCCAACTAATCCTTTAATGTTTCGTCTTTTGTCCTTGAACACCGGATTAGTTTTGATGCATCTCTCAATCCTTGACATGTACTATCCTGTCCAATTTTCCGCAAGAATATCATTTTGGATGGAACAGTAAAGAGTAAGAAATGCATAGCAGTTATAATTTGGTTTATGTTTACGAGGGGATTGTGGTGTTGATGCTTCAGTAGTTGCTGAACTACATTTCAATCAATCTTGGTTTCAGTAAAGTTTTGGAAGCAGCCTTGATTAGAGCCAATTTGGTTTCTAAATCTTCACCAGCAGGGCTCTCCGGTGTGATTCCGACATCACCCACGGCCACGCGATAGGGTGAAATATTAGGTTCAATGAATCGTCATCACGCACGCTTGTAGCCGAGCCAGCTTGTCAGTAGCGGACCACCTGACTTTACTGAGGCGGTCATGAAAAGTAGTGCTCATACACCGCATGACAATACAATTTACAGGAGGGCGCTCGCCGTACTTCTCTGATTCGCCACCACCTTTTTAGTTACTCTAGCATTTTAGCATGGATTATCCCCCACTACACACAACTAGGCTATGATTTTAGTTTTCAGGAACACCAGTTCTCGCTAATACTACGATAACGTTTTCTTCACCTAAGAAAAGAAAATAGTCATATATCATGATATTATAACATATACATCTGAATGTAGCAGAAAGAGCTCCTTACATTAGTCAAATCTGAAGATGGTTTTTTTTAATTTTTCGGCCTGTTAATGTATTCGGGGGACTGTTTTTGAATCAATGAAAATACCCTCTCAAGCGATTTCTCATGCACAATTACCCAAAAAAATTGTGTAATTGTTTTCCCCCTGTTGTCTAGTTAAAAGTTTAAAACCGATTTTCGCCGATCCAAGATGGCCGCCATTTTGGAGCCAATACACAAGAACCCCATGGGACATATTTAATTTTGGGAACAATCAATTCATTCCTAGACACCTTGAGGATTACCAAAATGGATGTTAGAAAAATATATCAATGGGGTGCATGGAACCCTATCTCTCTCCCCGACTACTGTGATCCGCGCCTGGTGTGACTGAGTGGCCTACCATCCATCTACAGTATATAGCATTGTGTTCCTTCCTTGATTGCGTACGCATCATTTTAAGGTTAGCTCACAATCCACTAAAAACTAAGATCAACTTTGTTTATTAGAATATTGTTGATATCTATGTTTGATATATCTAATGCTGATTTTATGATAATTGTATGCTGATTTTAAATCCGTTGGATGCCAGATGAAAAAACTTGAGCATTTTTGGTAGAAACGCAAAAAATCAAAATGGTCCCCAAACCACCACATTCATAGTTGTTCCTATTCCAAAGCAGTGCCGTAGCCAGGGGTGCGGGTGGCGACTCCCCCCACCCCACCACCCCCCCCCCAAATGAAAAGGTCCGCTTTATTATGATGTTAAGGTCCCCGTTTTTTGTATGTTAAAGGTCCGTTTTTAACAAAAATACAAGTACAGTTTTTCGTCTTGCCGTACATTTGTATGTGTTTAGTGTTTTGGTGCATGGTATATGTTGATTAGGTAACCTGTAATCATTACAATTTACGCATGGGTCATTTTATGTTTTTACTGTTTTCTCAACGCTTGGGATGATGTCACTCTCCAAATTCGTCTGCAGAATTTGGAGACGACGATGAAAAAATTTGGGGGTCAACCTGCGAGCGCAGCGGGCCGAAGGTCCGTCTTCTGCCAATCCCCGCACCCCCCCCCCCCCCCCACATACATTCCTGTCTTACACGTCCTGCTCAAAAGTGTAATTTGAAAGCTGACTCGCTAAAAAACCCTCATTGTACCACTTAACATATGATTCTGTAACACACGCAATCAATTAATGCTAATGGCCGCCAATACAATAAAGTGCTGATCGTGATCTACTTTTGATTTGCAGTTTGGTACTTTGGTCTTTCTTCTGTGTTTTGACAGTCAAGAAATTAGACTTAAAACCATAAGAATATTTTAAAAAAGGTGATTATAAATTCCGCCTTCATTTAGCATCCCTATGGCTTTCCGACAGTAAATTGATAAAATGGTCCTAACCCTAGGACTAGCAATGTTTGTGTAAGTCAAGCAGATCCGTAGTTTGACATACCGTAGGTAAGTCAGAGCAACTCGATAATGTACGAATGCTATCCAAGATGAGTAGCCATCTTGGGCTGGAATGGAACTTACTAAGCGGCGAAAAATCCGATCACTAATAGTCCAGGGATATGGTTTCTTGGTTTATTGGTAGGATTTGGCGTCCATTAGCAATCCATGTTGGAATAGTTATGGAATAACGGACGCATTACAATTAAGATAGCCTTATTAATGGAGTTTTGGTTGTAGTCAAGCAATCTATATCATTTATATATCTCTATAGCGTCTATATATCTCCTATAGTCTCATCTCTCTCTCGCTCTCCCTCTCTCTCTTCCTTCTCTCCTCATTCTCTCTCTCTCTCTCTCTACTCTCTCTGCTCTCTCTCTTCTCTCTCTCTCTTCCTCTCTCTCTCTCTCTCTCTCTCTTCTCCTCTCTCTCTCTCTCTCTCTCTCTCTCTCTCATCCTCCCTCTCATCTCTATCTTTCTCTCTATCAGGATATATTCGCTATGTGAATTGGGTGGTAACTGCAGCCCTGTGAGAAATGAAGCCCGTTGCGGTAAATGCTGACAGGTGAGGTAAATGATGACAGGTCAGGTAAATGAAGCACATGTGGAGGTACATGAAGACCATGTGAGTAAGACCAACTGAGGTAAATTAAGCGGTGATGTAATGAAGACTGTGCGGTAAATGATGACAGTGAGGTAAATGAAAGACAGGCGAGTAAATGAAGACAGGCGAGGTAAATGATGACAGGTGAGGTAATGACGACGGTGAGTAAATGATGACAGGTGGATGTAACTGAACAGTCAGGTAAATGAGGCATTTTAGGTCAAACGAAGGCGGTGAGGTAAATGAAACAGTGAATACGTTCTTAAAACTATTGACTCTATCTTTATGACTTTTCAGGAATATTAGCTAACAGGTCCCCTCTCCCCTACACAAGAAAGTAGTTACGGTGCTTTTGTTCCAAACTCAATGTGCCTGGCACCAAGTGTTCCGGTTTTTTTTGGGACCACACGGTACATGCAACTAACAGCTTCTTGGCTATTGTAGTAATAATTTTGCCAATTTGTACCATCTTGAATCGTTTAGGGATTTTATTATCAAATAACTGAATTGGGTTTCAATCAACAATTGATTGCTAATATAATCGGTATCTATACCAAGTTCCATTCCTACGGTCAAAATAGATGTTTTTTGTTGTAATCGCGTCCGTCTAGATTTCTCATTGGTGGTTATAATCATATTTTTATTGATCACAATGGGAGTTTTGACTGGACAGCAAACACTTACAATTTCGAGAATCAACAGATATGAGTCCCGTTAGTGTTTTGTGCACCAATTTGGATTTTTATGGTGTCTCGAAATATCTCAAGGTTTTTCAAATTCATCTGACCTCCAATCGGCTTCAGATTAAACGGGAAAATCTGGTCTAGAAAACGTTGAAAACCATATATAAACAATGTTACATGGCTTCTGTAGCTATGACTATTGTTTCACAGCACTGTGCCCAAATGGGGCCTCTTCTACAAGGTCCGGTTTATTTCCATTCATGTTTGAATGGTAGCAATGACACACTCTCTCTCTCTCCTCTCTCTCTCATGCGGGACACTCTTTACATACTGTCAACAAACGATCCACAGGTGAGTGTAAACGAAGACAAGTGGGTAAATGAGAACAGGTGAGTTAATGAAGACAGGTGAGGTAAATGATGACAGGTGAGGGTTAAATGATATCAGTTGATTTAACCGAAGACAGGTGAGGTAAACTAAGACAGGTGAGGTAAACGAGGACAGTGAAGGTAATGAAGACAGGTGGGGTAAATGAATACGGTTGAGGTAAATGAAGACGTTAGGTAAATGAAGAAAGTTAGGTAATGACGACAGGTGAGGTAAATGAAACCAGGTGAGGTAAATGATGACAGGTCAGGTAAATGAAGACAGGTTGGTTATGGATTACAGGTGAGGTAAATGATGGCATTTGAGGTACATGGAAGACAGGTGAGTTAAATGAATACATGTGTGGGTAAATGAAGACAGGTGAGGTAAATGAGAACAGGTAGTAATGAAAGACAGGTTGTGGTCTAAATGCTACAGTTGAGTAAATGAAAGACAGGGGTGGAGGTAAATGATGACCGTTAGGTAAAATGATGCATGTTAGGTTAATGAATACAACGGAGGTAAATGAAACCAGGTGAGGTAAATGATGACAGGTGAGGTAAAAGAAATACATGAGGTGCGGTAAATGAAGACAGTTGAGGAATGATGAATGTTAGGTAACTGATGACATGGGGGTGGGGTTAATGAACAGGTGAGGTAAATGATGACAGGTTAAGGTTAATGATGACAGGTGAGTGTAAAATTTTTTTTTAAGACTTTGAGGTAAATGAAGACAGGTGAGGTTACATGAAGACAGGTTGAGGTCAAATTGATCCATGTGTGGTAAATGCAGACATTTCCAGGTACATGAAGCACCGGCAGGTAAATGAAGACAGTCAGGTAATGAGCCAGGTCAGCTAAATGAAGATGGGTCAGGTAAATGAATACAGCGTCTCTAAATGAGACAGGTCAGGTAAATTTAATACATGTGGTGGTGAATGAAAAAGGTCAGCTAAGCCCGGTTGTCCATCCGGGCAAAAACTTTTTTTTTCGCATATTTTATCTTAGGGTTTTTTTTTCTAAGATTTATTTTTTTTTTATAATTATTTTTCTAGTTGTTTTTCGATATCTTTTTTTTTTTTTTAGAGTTAATTGTTTTTCTTCTAATTTGTCTAGAGTAAAAGCACGCTTATAATGTCACAATCGATCTCTCTTATTCTCAAGTGTTCCTGTTCTAGGATTTAAGCACGCGCATTTGCTAGTGATCTATGATACACAACGCTCGTTTTCGATGTGTTAAAGAGACACTGGGGCACATTTGGAAAAATAGGCGCCCTCAAGTATTTGCAATCGATATTTTGCATGGTTGTAAGGCTTTTATATACAAAAGCCCCTCACCCAATGATTAGCCAAATGAATGCGTAAACAGAAATGAATTTATAATTTACGCGCCTGCGACGTTAATTCAGCAGACACGATGGCATTTAACACAAGAAACGCACGCCGAATGCATGTTTCCCAACGCTATGCACACTGTTTTGATCGGACTATACCCTTTGTGGTTTAATCTCAGTGAGTACGAGTCACAAATATTCATGTAATATACCAATTTGTTGATATCAGTATGGAAAAACTTAAAGTTGGGGCCTACAACTTTACTGGTTGTCTTTATCCTCATATCAATATCCCTATCTGTTTTGGGGTATGTATTTTTATGTGTAAACTATCCGTCTTCCAATGCCTAGACTATCATTTGAGAGCATTGGAAGAAATTTCATATTTTGTGCAACTGTGCATGCCCCAGCCGCTTTAAAGTGACGTACAAGCCGATCGCAATGTGCTAGATAATGCACTCGCTTTAGAGGTGTTTAAAATTCCGCACGAGATTTCTCGTGTTTTAGTTTACGCACATCGTCCACAAGTGTTTTCTGGTACACACGCGCACGTTCGCAAGTGTTTTAGGGTACCATTCGCCTCTCAACATTGAACACGTGGCAAATTCGCTCGCGTGCCTAAAACACCTGCAAACACGCGTGGTCCGGACTTTAACTTGCGAACGCTCGTGCGTAACCCTTAAACACTTGCAAACCCGCGTGCGTATTCTAAAATACTTGCAAGCGCGCGTGGGTACCCTAAAACACTTGCAAACTCTCGTGCGCACCCTCAAACACTTGCGAACGCGCGTGCGTATTCCCTAAAACGCTTGAGAGTTCGCAGTGTTTTCAAAGTACGCACATGTGTTTGCAAGTGTTTTAGAATACGCAAGCGAGTCGCAGTGTTTTCATTATCGCGCCGAATTGCAAGGTTTGAGTAGAGCGATAATGTGTAGCCTAAAACACTTCCGACTTTTCACTCATCAAGAAACTTTAAACGGATGCATTAATGGTGGAATTATCTTCAGTAATTTCTGACGCTTTAAGATGAAGTGTATAATATTCGGCAACTGTTTGTTTGTTACAAAAAACCATGACCGTACAACAAACCTGGAGGAGAGAGTGTTATGGTCTTGAAGTATCAGGAACGCAAATTCCTACTAACACCTTGATACTTTGCTTCCAATTCAATTTTTTATGACTTCAAAAATTAGTTAATGTAACAAAGATGGGCACTATGTTAAACCATTTATTTGCATTAGGAGTGTTTATTTTTGTTTGTAATTATTCATTCCGGGCATATTTTTAACAGATACCAATTTTGTAATAATTCAAAACCCATTTCAATTGACGTGCAATAAATTTTTGTAATTGTTTTGTTTTTTTTTTTGTATTTTTTTTATTTATGAAAGAACATATTTATCATTGAAAACTGATTATGTTGAACCATTAGAGCTTGTGTCGAGAAACTATACTTACTTTGTTACTTTAATCTGTGTTTTGTTTCTTTTGTCAGTTTGTGAGCTTCCAGACGGCATGGCATAACTGCGCGGACACTCTGTCATGCCCATGCAGAAAAGTGAAAATTGGCGCCGATTCGATTTTGGTGTTATCGCACTAAATTGATTATATCGTGGATAGGGGGGGGGGGGGGGTGAAAAAAGCCAATAAGTGTTAGAATACCCTCATGATGGTGCTGTATAAGCAATTTGAAAGTAGTTCCAATGCGCAGTAATCTGGGGCATGACTTGAAACGTTGGCAGTATAAGGTTTAGGCTAGATGCCACTTGTATAGTATACAGTCTTACTGACTGCATGCTGCTGGTTGGGTATTTTTACTCTGATGTCTTAATTGAATAAAGCTGTGTTGATTTAATCCCGGAGTATTTCCCTCTTAAGTGAGATGACTGCTACAACCCAACAGGTTATGGGCCCAGGCCAGTAGTTCAAGAAATGGAGAAGACTCATCTTCGATGGAAACTCTGAAAACTTTTAAATCTGGGAAACCAGTTCTGCACCTACGTGCTCTCAACTTACGTGATACCATCCAGCAAGGTGCCTGATGCTCGCAAGAATGAGCGGATGGTTACGCGGAACTGGTAACGTTGATAGATGACAAAAGTCGATCGCTAATAATCGCGATGCCCCAACGATGGAAGAAAGCCTTGCGCATAGTAACGCGAACATTGCCGCATCAGACCCGTCCATGGGGGGGGGGGGGGGGTGCGAGGGGTGCGGTCGCACCCCCGCCAAATTCCACAAAAGGGGAAAAAGGGCCACTTTGTGCTGAAGTTTTTGATAAAAAGGTCCAAAATGGAGAAATTTTTACGAGATGTCACTTTGAGTTTATAAACATTAAAAAAGTCCAAAAACGACCATTTAAAGGGGTTAGGTCCACTTTTAATCAAAGAAGGTCCACCTTTTCGATACAAAGGTCCACTTTTTCGAGGTCCGCGCCCACCTCCCCAAATAAATCCTGCGTACGGCCCCTGTTGCGCAGGGGTTACACAACCCAAATTATCAACCCTTTACACGGAACTAACTCACTGAAGAAAGACGCAACGAGACGGTAAAAACCGATTACGTCATCCGTGAAGAAAGCCAATGACTTCCTCCTACGAAATCTAAAGAGACGTTAGCGATGGATTTAATGATCGCCATGATACTCAGAGCTTGCCGGATTCTTCAAGCCATGGCAATCAACATTTCCCAAAGCAGTACGGAGACAACTTGGTCACAATTCAAGATCAAACTCCGAAGCTATGAGAAACAGAGAACTTGAATACTCGTAACACAAAATCTACATGAGGCGACATTAAAAGACTTCTGACACAAAGACAGAAACAATCGTCTCGCGTTGCTACTCATTGGACAAAAGGGCCCACTTTGCCCGCAATGGCCACAGAGCCAGTCCCGTGCCAGTTTCCCACAAAACAAAATGGCCCGGAAACCCGCATTAAAATGGGTGCAACTACCACAAAATACACCCACGATGGAACTTTGCCGCGCCCACCAGAACAACTGATCGTGCCAAGCAAGCATCTGAGGTGGAGGATATCCCTATGAACATTCGCCCATTTCATATGCTTCAGATCGCGGCCCAGAGGCTGATTTCAAGATCAACAGAAAGAAGGGCTGTGGACACGGAGCAACATCTCACATTAACATAGCGCTCAATGGTTGGTGAGAAACTCGGGTAAGTGGATGTCACGGCACCGTACTCCCTACTCGTCGTGTCCGTCACATACTATCTTGTGTGTGCAACGCATACGTCC
>JAMKCH010047916.1:0-11644 GCA_023653785.1 Ophioderma brevispina
ACGCCAGATTGGTTAATAGTGACCATTTTGTGTGGTGCTGTCCCTGAAATCCAAGCACATAATTTGGTTTACGATGGGAGGTAGGTCTAGTAGAGATGTAGTAAAAACACATACTGACTCTGTATCACCTTCCTAAAAAAAATCCTATAGGTTTTAAGTGAATTTAAACTCAAAGTTGCAATTACTGTGAAACGGGCCTTAAGTATTCGGCCACCACTCCTTTTAACTGCATTTTACTCCATTCATGCTGCCAAATTCATAGGAATGGTGGGCACAATACAAAATTCTTTCCCTGCGCGCTGCCATTTTATGACTATATTACACAATCCCTTTTTCTATAACACAACTCCGTTAGCCCATGTGTTAAGTACTAGCATAGTGCAAAGTGACCATTTGGCTAGGAAACGAAATGCGAAGCCCCCTTTTTATATACCGCTGGATGGCAGGCGGTGGCGGCCAAGCTTCATTCATAGCGCAACGCCGAACGAGCATTGGACGAGCCCTGAACAGTGACCGGATTGAATCCCTGTGCGCGTTTAAAATAGATCAGTGAGTTCGATTGGGAATCCGTACGGAGCCGCTGCCGTTTAAATTGGCCCTTGCTTTAATCGGTGGGGCATAATTGTGCTGCAAAACTACATCAAATCGTTTTTAAAGACCGGACATGAGAGGAATTACTACATGCAGGTCAACGAATCTTTCCACGGTGGTGCCTGGGCTACCCTGGGGTTACCTGGTACCGGGCCTGGTACATGAGTCCGCAGCTATAACTAGCGGTGACTCTGCGATTGAACATGAGGTCAAGCGCGCCTCGTTCAAAATTGGATCCCGTTTGTACCGTTATCCATACCAAAAAAATACTTAGACTGGAGTTTATTCTTCCCCTCCACTGATTTTGAGTGGCAAAATATTGATATAAACTATTTTCGATCTTTAGAATCATTTGTCATGTGTTTTAGTGATTACGTGCTAAACCTACGGGAACGGCAAAAACGACGCTTTCTTGGCCGGCCCCCCTTCTGATGGAAGGGAAATTGACGCGCCTATTGGAGGGGGCTTACACGCCAACCACATGGAATATAATTCACATATGCATGGAAACAATGCATTTTTCTTAGTTATATTTTTTTAAGTTATAGTTAAGTCATTATGTTTCCATAATATGTTATCAGAGTTATTAAATGGGTTATTTAAGTTAGTTATGGAGTTACTTATGGGTAAGTTATCAATTATTTACCCTCACAAGTTAGTACATTTAATATTTTTATCCAAAATATTAATTTTTATGTCAAGTTATTTGTTATCACGTTGTTTATCAATTTATCTATCAAGTTATTATTTTATCTATCCCCAACCAATATTTATGAATTTTATCAAATGTCAAGATATTCATTTCTCAAGTGTTATTTATCAAATACTAAGTTATTTAAGTTATTTATTTATTAAATGTACTACTTAGTATCTAGAGCGTAAAAACTGATATCCTAATTTTTTAATTTGTATGTTTTGTTTTTTTAAGGCAATGTTTAATATAGTTGGTGGATTCCACGGTGACCTATAAAGTATTGACCCAATCCTTTTCATGTTGATGAACACTGCATTAAAACACTTTGAATATTTCTTTAGTCAACAGCTAAGAGCAAAAGGATACCATGTGCACGTAGTGGACATGCGCTGATTTTTTTTTTTTTTTTTTTTTTTTATTGTTTTTTTTTTTTTTTTTTTTTTCAATTTTTTTTTTTTTTTTTTTTTTTTTTTTTTTTTTTTTTTTTAAATAGTTTTTTTTTTTTTTAGTAGTGATGATCATAATCTCTATGTGTTTGGCTGACGACCACCCTACCTACATCATAGGCTCAGAGTAACTATTGAAGAGCAGACGAATCAATGTCTTTTTAGGGAAGTAAGTGATGAGTTTTCTTTACCCTTTCCCTTTTGCCAGAAGACGAAAACTCAAATTCTTTGTTCATGTCCCACTATATGTGGTCTGCTGTCAATCGTCATATGTCTAGATCACAGCTGTTTTGAATTTCATTTATTATGACAAAATGAGAATAAAACCAAAAACATCAATGGCGACACACTTTGTACCACTACTTTGGAGTAGAGCCTGGGAGTTACCGTTTAAATTCTTATCCGTTTACACAGTCTGTATTTAGTTTGTTTAAACGGTCATAACAAGTTAACGACTGCCGAATTTGGCGCTTCCCCGCAAACTAAAAGCAATTCTGCACCATAAATCGTTCGTAATCGGGTTACCGCTTTGCATACCCCCCCCCCCCCCTCGATCATAATATCATCTTGAACCATAAATGATGTTTGTACTTACTATGTATGTTTATCCAAACTAAAGCAGTTTTGATATTCCCAAAGATTCCAAACGACAAATCACTGTGGGAGCTGCCATTTTCCTTTTTAGTAGATCCCTCTGTAATTGAAAGCACCGCGTAATTGTGGCCGTGTTTATGGCGGTGTATTCTGCACGAATCGCTCCAGCTATGTACAAGAACTTGGTAGCGGGGATTTCCTGTTTCCGTAAAAGTCGGGAACCATTTCTAGAAGAAGTATGGGAACTGTTAACTTTACTTTTCAATGACGGCGGGTAATTTGGTGAAAACTTGACTTCAGCAATTAAAATAATACTGAAAAAAAGTTAGTAGGGTGCTGACATGTAAACGTGTAGTGAATTTTCTAAACGTGTAGTGGCCCTTCCGTTCGTGTAAACGTTTAAAAACGTTTACACGTCACAGCACTAATTTGGAGTATTTATTCCACTTACTACATCCTGTGTAAATTTGATGGCAAGATCCCGCAATAGATTTTTCTGATTTTTGCAGAGAGTAATAGCTCTTGCATGTCCATACTTACATCAGTTGTCAAAATTGTGTCGCCATTGCTTAAATTGCTCTAAAAATAAAAGAGACAATTTGCATGAGGTCAAACAGCCATGAGATAAGACTGAATGAGCCTCAAGATATAGCAGCATTATATTGGGGGGGGGCTTTAATTTCAGTCATACATGGATCTTGCTTTCTTTATCGTAGCATACCACCTACTGATCATGTATTATAAGAAAAATAAATCTCATGTTTAAAGGCACTATCAGTGATTTGCTAAATCAGAAAATCAAAAAAATCTTCAAAAATCAGATTTTTGCATTTTTGTAACAAGTATAGGTATTCTTACGTATTCTGCAACCTAAGAAGGACAAAATTGGATATTTTAGTCATTATTGTCCATATGGACACTAGCGACAACACGTAATTGAATGGGGATTTGTATCTTTCAACACTGGCGTTTTCTTCCTTTTATATCAATTTTTCAGTTAGAAAGTATACCTTATGAGAGTTCTACAGACTTTCCTTCACTCTTAAGCTATCCCTGCAAATTTCAAATATTTTTTATCTTTCGAGTGAATCACTGATAGTGTCTTTAATTAAAGAAAAGGATTCAAACCATTAGCTTTGGGTTTGTGAGTCCTATTACCCTCACTAGCCATGCAAGATGAGAAGCCCGTCTATACCCAATATAAAATTGCTTTGCAGCATATGTGACAATAGATGTTAATGTTTCAATTTTGTAGCTTACATGAAGGCGGAACATCATTAGACTCGCTTCAAATTTTTTTTGTACTGTTATATAATCTTGGCACATAGCTCCAAGACTAATATCCCTCTCCCTTTGCCATCCCCTCCCTCTCCCTATTCCATCCCCTCCCTCTCCCTATTCCATCCCCTCCCTCTCCCTATTCCATCCCCTCCCTCTCCCTATTCCCCCTACCTACCCCCTTAATATTACAACCTCTGATTGCCAAATCAACTTTGTGACTTTGATTATAAGTGACCTGTCATTCAATTCAAATCGTAGGCCTACTGCACATTATGTTGGTCTGACTTGCATTATTCATTTCAGTTATGGAAGTATAACTTTGCCACCAACACATGGACCCTGCATGTTGCTGACAACACACCAACCCAGCTGGCTTCCATGTCCATATTGCGATGTGGACACTTTGTTGTGATGTATGGGGGAACTGGTTATCCCTTTGGCTACACCAGCACTAATCGTGTGAGAATATTCAACACCAAAACAGAACAGTGGCAGACTCTGAAATCCGGTGCAGAGCAGAGGCCAATTCGGTCATATGGTCAGGTCAGTTATCATAGTTTTGTACTGGGGGACCAAGAGGTAATTATACATGATTATCACTGCAGTAAGTGGTTGGATCTGTTAGTATCATCTATAAGTTAAGTCATTGTCATTCAGAGGTTCATTTGAAGCAAATTTCAGACATGCAAAAAAAATGAAGCAAACCCCTTAATTATATAGATCCCACAAAAGAATTGTGGCAAGCATGGAACACTTCTTGCCGCGTATATAAAGCGTAAGACAGCGCATCTTTTAGATGCTGCGTAAATGCGCTCATATGTACGTTGCTACTGCATGCATGCCGAGTGTTCCATGCTGGACACAATTTATTTACAGGTATTGCTTGTCAATTCTGTTATAGTGTTGATAGATTTGTTAAAGCAGAGGTACTTGTAAAACTTTAGCCTCGGAGTGAGGTTTGTCTCCCAGGGTATTTGGTAAAGTCGTTTGGGTGGCCAATCCATCACAAGAACCCCATAAATACCAAGCCAAATACATGTAAAGTGTGCTGTACTCTTGTATGCTGTGAATTTCTGTTTAGTGGGATATTTTATGTAATGCTATAATTTTTCATGGTTGTACATTTTGACAGTTTCGTGGTTTGTTGAATTTGTGGGCAAACGGGCAGAAAACCAGCAGGGGACATCTTAGGGAGGCACACAAAGCACATGATAAAAATCAGTATTTCTTAATTTGAAAAAAAACTCTCATAATAAGAGGCATCCAGCCCTCGTGCCACCCCTGGAGTGAAAAAAAAATTTGTAGTTTTCCACTATAAAGTATATGGAGTGCAGGTTTGAGACTGAGACAGTGCTGGTGCGGCATTTATTAATTATTGAATTATTGTGAAATACCGGGTGGTATAGTGGTTTGTCACTATCACCATGTTAAAAATGCTCCTTATTGTCCACGCAGAACTAGTTCGGACGAAAGGGAATATGAAATGGGGCTGTCCATCCGTGTGGTCCGTAGTCCGTATTTCTGTATGTCCGTATGTCTGTGAGAAAATGTAACCCTGAATTCCGTGATAAAAAATGTTAACCCTGGTATGCTGTATCTTTGAAACACTAATCGGGCCACACAAAATTCCTTCGCTCATGAAGGGGCAATCTGGCATGCCTCGTTTCTGCAATTTGAAAGTTCGTAATATAGACGGATTTGGTATGCAAATGAGCCATAATTAAATATGCCATAATTAATGTATAACTGAAACAGGTACATTAGATATGCAAATTCTTTTGCCGCATGAAGTAATCTGGCATGCATTTTTTTCGCGCTTTGAAAGTGCATGATAATGCGGCTTAGGTATGCAAATGAGACTAAATAAATATGCATAATTAAGATCGCTGAAACTGTACATCAGTATATGGCAAATTCTTTTGCCGCATGAAGGACATTTTGGCATTGCATTGCTTTTGCACTTTGAAAGTGCATGTATATAGAGGCTTCTTTTAGGTATGCAAATGAGCTAATTAAATATGCGCAATCAATTCGATGTGAAACGGTAAATCGGATGTGCAAAATTCCTTCGTACAATTGAAAGGTTATGCCATACTCTTTGTGTGAACAGATATGTGCGGTTAGTTATGCGGCTTAGGTATGCAAATGAGCTAATTAAATATGCGCAATAATGTTTCGATGTGAATGAAACGGTTTCATTGGATGTGCAAAATTCCTTGCTACATGAAAGGCTTATGCCATACATCGTTTGTGTGTGATGTGAACAGGAAGTGTGTTTGATTTTTTTTGTGGGCATACGTTTTATATTCTTGTGAGTTAATTCTTAGTTTAGTATCTTAACTTATTTTTGGCGACTTATGGGTGGAGTTCATCAATTATGTTTTGCGAGTGATTTTTTTAGTGAATTATGGATGGAGTGTTTTAATTGTCCCCAATGAACTAAGATTATCAGGGCATCGGACCCTGTGTGTTAAGTTATGGATGGAGTTCTTGGACGAGTTATGTTTTAATTAGCAAATTTTTAATTTGTGCAGTTTAAAGTCCATTCAAAGTTGATCGCGCAATTTGGCGGGGACAAATTTTACGCATCGCGTAAATACGAGTTCGCCTTGTTTACCAGACTTTACCTTTCAAATTACGGGAAACCCCAATTTTTCAATTCTTCATGCTTTATACCTTATACCTAACATGTAAATATTACAATTTGGAAGCAGAAAGAAAGAAAGAAATAATGTTAAATAAACGTGTGGCCTTCTTAAAAATCAAACACATTGGAAAAAAGGTTAGGATTTTATACGCTTGACGACTTATTAATTATTCCGTAATATTAGCGTTCTTTTGTAAATTAACTTGTGTTTAATGTAAGAATACGAACTATGAAAATGTTTTACTTATAAAAGTCGGTAACAAACGTCGTAAAGTAACGTCATTAAAAATGCAAAATCTATTCCTATCATTTTTAAAAATAGTTTAAAAAACTCTTTTCTTCCTTTGGTATTAGGACACCATAAAAAAATATTTTTGATTCAGTCCCCCCCGCGTGGGAATTTAGGTGCCGCATCAATATTTTGTTTTTTTTTTTATAATTTCCTAAAAGACGTGAATTTTTTATCATTTCATTTTAATCCAAGAAAACAGTCTAAGCAATCAATCACTCTGTGACCAAAGTTTTTTATCAAATTTCATTATGAAACAGTGGAAAAATGATAGTTTCTAAGGTCACTGTTCTCACGACTTTTTAACCAAAGTCGCTTTTGTGTAATTTCACAAGTGGGCAAAAATATACCAAAAAAGGTATTAGATTTCGATATCTCATGGTTGTACCAGAAGCAAATCACAGGCAAGACCACATTCTTATTGAAAGGATTTTTTGTAGTCTGGTTGTTGCATGTGAGTCAGTCTTTTGGGTAGCCAGCCTGTTATACAATCCTTGGAAAAGTGCGGACATACGCAAAATACGTGTTTTGACCTTCCCGACTACCGTAGCGGATCAAATAAAACTTGGTCACATGATTTTTTTCACCAAATAGCGTTGCCAAATTGGAATTAATCAATTATCAGATTTTACTGAATTTAGCGATTTTCAGGGATTTTCACATGTTGACATTTTTGGAATTTTCATGCAAGGCCTTGTGACAACGGTTATGGAGTTCCATTAAGGCATAGGCTATAATGATTAATGTAATTTTGGTGGAAGGAACAGGATGCAGAGTTCTTGACCTGATTAGAATTTTTGGGAGATTCGGGCAATGGGTATGCAATGAGATAATTAAGATGCAAAAATCAGCGTATTGCTATATTTTTGAAACGGTACATCGACTACTCAAAAAATTACTGTGCTAATGAAAGACGATCATGTGGGCACATCTTTTGGCCAATTCAAAAGTATGTGATGTATCACATGCGGTTTAGGTAGGCACATCGCTAATTAATATGCGTAATTGCTGTATCTCTGAAAACGTACGCCGGATTAGGCAAATTCCTTCGCTACATGAGGCTACTATGCCATAGGGAGGTGGGTGGGGTGTTGGGGAGGGGGGGTGGTCTTGCGGAAGTGTTGGGGAAGGGGTTGGGTATTGCGGGGTGTGGGAAGGGGGGTGGGGTGTTGCGGGGTGCTTAGGGATGGGTTGGGGTTGGGGATGATGTTGGGGAGGGGTGGTTGGGGGTTGGGGAGGGGGTATTGTGTTGCAGGGGGTTGGGGGTTGCATGGTGTGGGGGAGGGTTGGTGTTCGGGGAGGGGGTGGATGTTGCGGAGGATTGTCGGGGAAGGGGAGGCGTGTTACAGGGTGGTTATTGGGGTGGGGGGGGGTGGGGTGTGTGAGGGGGTTTAAGGAGGATTGGAGGTTGGTGTGGCACGGGTGAAGGGTGGGTGTTGTAGAGTGTTGCGGGGTGTTGGGGAGGGGGTGTGGTGTTTTGGTATGTTAATTTTATCGCATGTTATGATTTGATGCGACCATGGCGGGGCACATACTTTACACTCGCATCAAATACGCGTTCGGCTTGTTTCTCCAGCAATAGGTCCAAATAATAGCAGGGACAGGGAATGCGATAGAACACTGCAAGGTTTATTAAATTCCCGCACTATAATAACCCCTGATTATGTTGTCACGAAGTGTATAGTTCAAATCAAGGTCAAAAAAAAAAAAAAAGGTCCCTCCATCATCAAATTTCGAGAAAAAGTCGCCGGACGTTGGAACGTGAATCAAAAATATTTTTTATGGGGCCTTATATTTAGTTTAATTTGAAAAAAAAAATAGTACACACCATCATATATATATTTAATTTAGCCTCTTTATCAGTAATGTCATGTAGTGTAGTGGATAAGGTTGAGGACTTGTTAATTATTAAGCCCTGGTTCGAACTGTGTAAGGTAAATAATTAATTATTCATACGATGATTAATTGGTGACATTAGAATGTGTACATTACCATAAAAACACGAAGTCAGTGTATGAAACTGGTTGTTTTAAAATCTTATTTCTTCACGTTTTCCGGTGGTAATATTGCCCCTTCTTTTGTTTCTCAAAACTTGTTTGCCGGAAATATAAACTTTTTTACAACCACTGGGTAACGTAAAGACACGTTTAGTATGATGCCAGAGCTACACGGAAAATTGGTCAGAGGATTACTAACGGTTTTAATTCAATATTGTTTGAACAAGTCAAAAACCAACAATAACGCTGAAGCTGAGATTTTACGCCGTTATTTTACGTCCATGCAATGGGTTGGATTTTTACGGGATCCAGTTATGATCTTCGGCATGTAGTGAGTCCCAGCGGCCAGTCAAATGCCTGTTTTTTTTAAAGGTTTATTTTTAACAGTGCCAGAAGCGAGGAGGAGTGATGTTGTAGCTGTCATGCGTATTAAACAGGTGCATCATGGTAAGTCGAAGCTGTTAATGTGAGCATACAAAGCGGGTGTGTAGGATATGCTCATGAAATAGCTGAGGGTTTTTATTTCTGGAATTGAGCAAAACTACCATTATTCCAAAGAGTCTTAATTTGACTTGTATTGTGAGAAGCATGTTCTGAAGAGGTCGTTAATCCGATTCGAAAAAGCGGTCACTAGACTGAACTACCCCTAAACCCAACCCAAATCTAACCTACCTTTAGTTAAATCAGATAATGACCCTAATACCAAAATCGGAATAATACCTCTTATAATTGCTAAATTTGGAATTAATGACCGGTATGCTAAACACTATTAAAGAAACTTAATGAATAACAAGCATTCAGAATACGTCTTAGTGTTGAATTCATACTTAGACCTTGGAACAAAATCCCCATGCTTGTTTAGAACAACTGCCCTTTGACACAAATCCTTGAATAATTACTTTTCAGAGTAATGCAGAGATCCCATAGACAGGGATGGACTTTATGACAAAAATGAACTTCATTTTATTTTTCTGCAGTCCATTGCAGTGTTAAACCACCACCTGTATGTGTTTGGTGGAACGACAGGCTGGGAATACAGTTCTGATGTACATAGAATAAACTTGCAAACTGGTGAATGGGAAGAGCTCTTTAATTACGACCAGCATGTGGCTGAAATAAGCCACAGAATGAGGCATAGCCGGAATAATGAAACCTGCCCACAATCAAGATACAGACACGAAATGTTATGTGATGGAGAGAGGCTCTACGTATTAGGAGGTGGTAATTCAGGGACAACATTTACTCTAGATACGGTAATGTGATGAGTCCTTTACCTATTGCGTATCCCCAGTGATAAGTTTTACTTAAATATTAATATTGTGGCCTGGGTATATCCCCAGGTCATACATGTAGATAACAGCATGGAATTAGTGTAATTAAAGACATATTTAGTCATTTTTTTAGAATTTGTCAAATGTTAAGTTGGTAGAATGTGTTTCTATGGAGTTATGTTATTTACGTTGTACCACAAGTGCCATGGTAGCCTTGTCCAAGGCGCTCTATCAACTTCATTCATTGGTTCACACATCTGATACAAATAATGTCACAGATCATATTAATTAGACAGAAATAGCAATACCAATACCATGTTGAGAATTCATTCTATCAAGCACCTAATTTGAGGTCTCCAATTTCACCAGGTCTATGTTCCATGCTTCCACTAGCTCAACTCAGGCAGAGCACCTTGTTCAATCTGCAGACTTTTTCTTGCATTTGCAAGAATTTGATAGGAGTTTTATACAGGGAAGATTAAAACCCTGAGTAGCACAACCACTGCACCTGACCACAATGGATATTTATGGTTTTATATCAAGACTACTAGGTGCCTGGATACAGTGTGCACAACAGACCACCAGGGAGTGTACCTATTTATTTGCTTATTTAATCTTTTTTTAGAAAGGGTAGCACTTTCAATCCTAAAGCACTGATTTCAAACCTGCAAATACAATGTTCAAAATAATTGAGAATAAATGCCAAAAATACAATACAATGTGAAAAATAAATAGCAAGTTTGTCAGTTCTTAGCAGACAGCCTTGATCAGGGCTAGCACCTTAGTGGCAAAACCATTCATCACAGATGGTGCAAATTAAACATTTTTAATCCTCATGACAATTAAAGCAATTAGATGTATCTTTCAAGCATTGGATAATATTTGTAAGTTTTTGACCTATGCTTTATTTCTCTTCCCCATTGTAGTGATATCAACCTTTCATGCCTTATTTCTTGTATTTTCTTTTCATAAATACCAGACAACCCATAAAAACCTATGACAAAAAAGTTTCAAGCTGACATTGGTCACTTGTTCCAAGCTTGAAATGAGAATATTGGTGGTTTCAACTTAATAAATACAATTCCCCTTTTTGCAATAAATTGATATGTTCTATTGGTGTCAGTTTTCTCTTCTGTTTTTTTTTAATTTCGTCAGATTTATGCCTTTAATATTTCAACTCTGAAATGGGAGAAGCTAAATAGTAAACCAGATCCTAAGTATGGTCACCCAGGAAGGAGGCGGTGTCATGGTTGTGCCCAGTTAGGAAACGGTAAGTGGCTTTGTATATAGGTGAAGCCACCCCACCATTACATAGCACTTGGATGCAAACTTTGCATGTCTAACATACACATGCATGCACACACACACACACACACATACACACATATGCACACATTTATATGTAGTTGTATGCAGTATTACACAAGTGTGTAAAACTAGACAAGCTTGACACAAAAAAAGCTGAAAGTACACATGGGCATTGAAAAAAATGATGATATTGTGAACCCACTATTATATAAACAACTCTTTTTGTCTGTCATGCCATGTGCATTACACCATACCGTAACTTATCAGTCTAATATTTTAGACAGTGTGCAAAGGTTTCTGGTAACAAAAGCTGTTCATGCATGGTGGAGATCACATAATCGGTTTTGCGTTATGCAAAGTGGAGAATGGTGCTTACGTCTGTGTACGATGCATATCATCCATGTACACACAAGATTCGCATCACCTAAGCAATTTGTAGTGTGTTATACAGTGTGAGTCAAAACTTTGCTCTTTTGAAATTAAATCTTTTAGTGTTCTAGTGTTGCAATATTAATGGAATGCACTT
>JAMKCH010047917.1:0-12218 GCA_023653785.1 Ophioderma brevispina
TCATCATGTTAGAAAAGTACAGACGAGAAACCTTGAGCATATTTGTAGAAACGCAAAAGAAATCAATGATGGACACCAAAACACCACAAATCATCTGTTATTCACTCAAAAGTTGTATTTTTGAACTTGTCTATAGTTTTAACATTCATTGTGACCAATTAAAATTTTGATTCTGTAATCACGTATATTCATTGAATTCAATATGATCGTCAATACAATGAAGTGATTGGTCGTGATTTACCTTTGACTGCAGATTGGTAACTTGGTATTTAACCTGATGTTTTGACAGTCAAGAAATTAATCAAGACCATTAGAATGGTAACTTATAGTATTATGCATAATAATGCTTTAGCAATTAACATATTAATTGAGACCATTATGAATCTTAATAATTTTGTTATTGATCAAATCAATTAACCATTCAAGATGGCTCCAAAATGGCTATAATTAATTACATCTAGCCAAGAGCTGTAATGTTTGTATTTATCACTAACTCAACTAGTGAATAAGATTGCCCGGAGATTCATACCCAGAGGCTGTAGGACGGAATATAATACCAGGAAAGTGCTAGAGAATATCAAGAGTACATCACCATGTTTGATGCTGATCCTTTTTCGGCTGAAACAACTGCCAAAGGTGAGGAAGTTTCGGAGAGGGTCTCCCAGGAAAAGATCAAAACCTGGCACACTTTAATTGAATCCACCGATATGACCCATAACAGCAAGAAAACATGGTCTACCATCCTAAAGCTCCGAGGGGATCCAACAAAACCTTCACAGCAGCCAAATGTCACACCCAACCAAGTTGCCCACCAACTGCTTTTAAATGGCAAGTGCAGCAAGAAGCCCAAGAAGATCAAACTAGAGTGTAAGAGGTTTAATGGCGACCCTGGTTTCACCCGTCCCTAACATGGACGAATTAGAATCCGGTATTGCTAAACTTCAACAGGAAAAAGAGTAGGCCTTGACAACATTTCGACTGAGCAGATGAAAAATCTCGGCCCAGTAGCAAAGGAATGGCTTCTGGAGCTCTACAATTGCTGCCTTATTTCCCACAGGTTCCCAAAGATCTGGAGGAAAGCACATATTATGGCATTCCTAAAGCCTGGGAAAGATCCATCCAATCCCAAGAGCTACAGACCAATATCACTCCTCAGCCATGCCTACAAGCTCTTTGAACGTCTCCTGCTCAATCGTATCGCACCTGTGATAGACGAACACCTCATACCAGAACAAGCAGGTTTCCGGCCAGGCAAATCAACAATTAAGCCAAGTACACAACCTAACTCAACACATTGAGGATGGTTTCGAGAAGGGTATGGTATCCAGAGCTGTGTTCGTCGACCTAACAGCACCTACAACCTGCTAAGCACTATGCCTACTCCATACATTTCTGGAAATTACCAAGACATCCGCTTGACTGAGCGTTAAATCCGAGGATTGCTGGCAACAGGATGTTCTTTGTCTAGCTAGGAACGAAGAAGGAAGCTGATGGCGCAGCGCTCAAGATGTTGCCACCACAAGGAGTGTGCTCGCACCTCTCCTATTTTCAACATCTATACAACGCGCACCTAGAGGCAGGACCTGTCGTTTCATTTCTGCAGACGAATCTTGGAAATTAGCCAACAAGATGCCGACTTCACCAGTGTTGAAAAAGAAATCCAAAGCTTTGATGAACTCATCCTTATTATGAAGAAAACCCCTACGTGGCAAATCCGTCTAAGACCAGTTTGGTGCTTTCCATCTGGCAATCGTGAAGGCCAAACGTCCATCTTAAATTTACACCTGGTCTTAACAACCCTTTGGACACTGTGATAACCCTTCCTACCTTTAAGTTACCTTGGCACCGCACTCTCTCTTATACAGAACCCCATCGAGTAAACGAAGAGTAAAAGGTATGTTCACGTAATAACATCTGAACAAACTCACAGAGTCACTGGTGCTCGCCCACATACCCTAAGAACGATGCCTTCCCCGGTGCTACTCATGTGCAGAGATCTTCCCTGTATGGGAAAGATCTAACCCTTCCAAGAAGCTAATCCACGTTAAGGCCCTCACTGCCGGCTTATCATCAGGATCCTTCCGTCCAACACGCACGAAAACTTAACAATCCTAGGAATTGGCTGTCAATCCAGACCTTCCGTCGTATGCGTACCGAGATGCAAGAGCTTAGCCCAGTCTCTAATGTGAAGCCCTATTCTGATACAGATACCAGCTGCCATCCGCCTTAAATCCAGGGGGAGTTTCTTAATGAAGCAAAGGCCAAAACCACTTGAAAACAGTCTCTAAGGCGCTCAAGATAGATGCCTTGTGGAAAGAAAAAGGCACGTTTTGCCACAACTAAGTTGACATCTCCACCTACAGCTGACCGTCCATTGGTCTGAATGGCGATTGCCTCAACAGATTGAGTACCAGAATTGGTCGATCTAGGTTTCCTTGCAAAGTGGGGCTACCTGGAAGCAGATCAAAACACTACCTGTGGTTGAGGAACATCACCACAGACAATTGAACACATCTTGGTCTGCCCACTGCTGGAGCAACAATGCACAAACAAGGACCTTGCGGAATTCAGTGAAGCAGTCAGACGTTGTACCTATCTCTGGCTGGATCATATTTGAGAACCACAGTGTTTGGACACGATAAGAAGAAGATTAACTCATTCAGAGCACCTTAAATATCATAGATAATCAAAGTGATCGATATCTGCAAGATGGCATCCTAGATGGGTGTCCAATATGGCTGTCAATGTAGTATGTTTACGTTTTAGGCTAAAGATATATATTTTAGTTTTTGTTTGAAGATCACTTCCAAAATTCACAGCAAGACTAACCTAAGTGTCATTAAGTCGATATTTATCCAATGTCCCAAGATAGATTCCAAGGGATGCCTAAAACCTACCAAAACAAGATATACATATCTCCATTCTATTAGTGATCGGAGGATTTTTCGCCGCTTATATAGTAAGTGCCATTGCCAGCCAAATTGGACACCTATCTTGGATGGCATCTTACGTGTATATCCATGTATCGACTACTTTGATAACCTAATAATATTTGTTTGACAGAACACCCCTCTCTTTTTAACGTGCTAGATATTACTTTCTCCTCCTTAAATTTACGTTCCCCATCCCACACACATTCTTAATGCACGACCCCTAATTTTCTATTGTACATTACCATCGAAAACGGTTTCTGTAACTGCTCCAATATTTGCTGTTTCCTTCGCCCCTCCAATTGCTGAATACTGAACTTTATATCCTTTGATTCCAGAGACACTAGGGGGCGTTATGGCGATAGTAATACTGGTTGGTGTTGCATCGGCAATGGAATATTTTGGAGCCGGTGGCTTAGCTGAAACGAACAAAGAAACAAACAATTAAAAAAGTATATGAAGGGAACTACGGATTACCCCAAGATGAGTATACTTTTGAGAAAAAAAGGTTTAACACGGAAACGTATTTGGTTGCGGTGGTCTCGCCATAGTGTGTGATCGCTTCAGGTTCACTCAACTAGCGGGAGCCCGCGCAAAGCGCGGGCCTCCCGCTAGTCATACTATAATTTGGCTAATGTTGTGGGTATGTATGTATGTATGTATGTATGTTAATAAAAGGCCCCGTCAGTTTTGGTCTAAATTGCGACAAATTCACAGGAAAGGTGCATGAGGATACCGGACGGGTTCCAAACTATATTCGGACGACATCAGTTCAGAAATGGCTGAAAAAATCAGCGAAAATTTGGTCGGTTGCCAAGCAAAATTACCCATGATTGTTTATAAACTTTACTAACCATGCGTACGCGTTGCGCGTGCGACGGGCGGTTACGCATGTGACGCTATAAAAAAAAGGAAAATCGAACGGGGGAGTTACGCGAGAGACGTCTATGCTGCATGGCAAATAATAGGCGCGGTTTTAAAATAGTGGCCTACGGTGTGGGGGAAAGACCCCAAAATTGGTCAATAACACGTCATGGTATTTCGCTGTGATTGTCGTATGTATGATGGGAATTACAGGTTAGGAAACGGGAGTAGTTTGAGAAGAAAATGTTACAATTAGTTAAGCTACAGGATTTAAAATTGGACATTTTAAATCATTTAGAAATAAAGAACTTCATAGCCTAAGCTTCAGGATATCTGAAATACAGGAAAAAATCGATTACGGGATGTTGTGGTGGTTTAAGGTTCATAAACTGCTGGATGGCGAGAACTTTAGACGGGGAATTTGAGAGTTATGAGAAAAAATGTGTTATAAGGGACCTACATGTACGGGGTTATCCCAGTGAGTACTTTTGAGAAAAAGGGTTTAACACGGACGGCATTCGGTTGATTGCGGTGGTCTCCCATATACCTGCTTCCCGTAGTCCTACCGTTCGCGGCGGCCCTTTTATTCTACCCACAATTCTTTTAACGGCCTGCTCACGTGACTGAGAACATATACGACCAAAACCGGGGAGAACTTTCGCCTCAGATTTTGAGGCAAAATCATGCGCATTAGGGACGTCCTCCTCATGAATAATATACCGATATCGGGTCGCGGCAGGGAGTTGTGCAGGTTCATCATCCTTGTGCCTGGCAAAGCAATGCCATTGGGCCTGGGCATGACTGGGCATTTGGCCGCAAAAGGTAAACAAAGATGATTACATGAAGAAGTTTGTTATTCATGGAATGGATAACGGCACGACGACGCCGCACCTTGACGTGTATTTTAGTTAATATAATCATTTTTGTGTTTGACTTAGCCTGCTGTCATGGAACACCTGTTGTAATTCAATGAATGTTGGGAGAATACACAAACATCGTTTAGTCATGATTACGATTATAGCTTTCATTTTCATCTCCTGTCAACTTTGAAGGGTAAGAGTCAAGATGCGATTGATGTTGCCTTCGTCAATTGGAATGATTTTTAGCCTTAAAAACTAATATACAGGCATGCTGGCCTAAGGCTAAGCCTAGGCTAATAAGGGCTAGACTGTAAAGGACAAGGCGTCTCTTGGGGCCTAGCCCCTACCTTGGCTGCTACTTGTCCTATTCCTAGATTTAGTAACGCCAAATAGCCATGCTAGCACAACCCGATTCCCGATAATAAAGCAAGGGGAAGCCATGACAGTGATTTACAAACTAATTATTAAAGGTCCATGGACCATGCTTTAAACATACTTAATAATACCATTCAAAATAAATATGGTTTCTTCATGTATGTAGTGGTATCAATGTAAAATCTGCATGACGCAGTAGTTGAGAAACCGTATATTTGATACAAATCGGGCATAATATCATGTGTTTTTGGACAGCTTTCAAAGGAAATTCCAAAACGACAGTGATATCGCGCTGGCAGCGATGGCCCGGAAGTGACGCCCGATTAACAAATACGCGATACTCCGTAACGCTCTGATCGTCATCGTGGAACTCGGGCGTGCGCGTGGGCCCGTTTCTTGCAGTGACTTCTCGGCGTACGTGTTGTATCATAGGCACAATTTTTTTCTTTTCTTGATTTTGGGTGCCTTAATGTATTACGATGAATGGTGGCTGTATTGTCGACGGGGGTGGCACCATTGGGCGCCCGTACCGACAATGAGAATCAGAACCGAATAGCTTTATTCAAGTTCTCAGAAAAGAAACCGACAAGGAGAATATCTGGAGGTTGCGGTGTTGTTGCCCACGTGTGACTTTGCAACTTTACTCTGACGTCATTAACCGGGGTCAAATCCAACTCCCCATCTTGATTACGGTTCGCGAAAACGAGAAGGCCCTTCATTTAGGGTAGTTTTATCCTTGAAATTTAACACTTTCCCCGATGTTCACTTTAAAATCGTGTTGGATATGATCATGATACTGTTGAGGTACGAAAAGGTAATAAATTGAAGAAATGTCTACTCAGCTCAGCCCCCGGTCCATGGACCTTTAAGGTATGACAACTCTTCTTAATTATCGTTTTCATTGTACTGTGTGATGCAAACACAGACATGAACAGATGTAAACACGTGTCTGGGATGTTTGATCGTGGGTCCGTTCTCCTTATGCACATGTTCATGTATATATGAGTAGCCTTGTAGGGGCCTAAAATTAAAAATGGAACTTTAATACAGCGATATAAGCCTTCGGATTTACACTTCACGCTCCTGCTGCTACTAACTAACATGGCAGTATCATTGTTAATTTATTAGATCGGACAAGGTCTAGCTAGCTAGCCATGTAGCACTGTCTATTGTTACTTTAGTTTTACAGGCCCTTTTTTTACAGCATCTTTAACTAAAGACCCGGGCTAGAAACGTGCCCTTAAGCCTAGGCAAGGGTATGCCAGGATTATCATGCAGTGATCGGGGTATAGCTAACAGTATAGACCCTATCCTGGGGTATAATCATAGTTTTAGCTATCGAGTCTGTAGGCTTTGCCCCTATCATGTGAGCACCAACTCTAGCCAATTATGCGAACCTATCTAGGGCTACATTCGCATCAACATGTTACACATGTACTACTAGCACGATTCAGCGTGCTTCTTCATCCGTGGTGCGACTTTTGTTTGGTCTTATCATTTTGCACTTGGTTTTATCATTTTCAGTTTACTAGAGGCCGCCCTGTTCGAAGCAAGTATGCTCTTATTTTCTTATCATCGTTAGGTGCAACAGGTCTAGTCGAGAACCTTTTTTGTCTGATCCGATAGCATTATTATTTATGTGCTGTGATACTCACAACATAGCTTACCGTGACCACAATCTTCTTAGCTTTTAAATTTATGTGGTTGATGTTTTGGTTCAGAATCACTTGGTCATTGAAAATTGACGATTTAAAAACGTGAAAGTCGCCCAATCAGCCTTAATTTATCGCGGCGGGGGGGGGGTGGCGGGGCTTTTTTTTTTTTCTCGTTCATGTCATTATTTCATTTTGTCCTTTTCATTTTTCTACCACACGGTGTACGGCGGGCTGTCCCCAGAATTAACTGCATAGGGCAATATGCCTTCTATGGCAAGTCGGGCCCTATGTGCAAGACACAATGATAAACGAGGCCAGAGTGCATTATAATGCCTGACGAATCGTGCTAAATGTACTACATGCATAAGTTTGGTTCTATGCAGGACTATTGGCACGGCCTACGCACGGAGATGGCACTGCCAAGTTACAGGTCTGATTTATAGCCCAGGTTTATAGGTCCACAAACATGCAAAATAGGCCTAGCTGCTAGAATAGTTGATAAAACGCAAGTTACATTACAATAATGCCTATTGGCCTAGTAACATAAAGTTTCATGTCTAGGCCTATCATAGCATAGGCCACTATTGGCTACAGGTATTAAAGAATAGCTGGTGTTTTGGTCTTGCTGAAACTTGTTTTGGCCCATGAACTAGGCCTACATAAAAAAAAACAACTACTTATATTCCTGCCCATGTCAGCAAGTGGTTTTTTTAGGGAAAGCAGAGGTTTTGAAACATTTTTCACAGGTAAAATTTAGCACATGGCATTAGGCTTAGACTCAAATGCAAGGCAGGTCCAACATCCATTTTCGTTCAGGCCTACAGTGGGCCTCGCCAAGTCTTAAATATGCCTATGACCATCCCCCTAATTTTGGTAGTCAGCGTAGGCTATTTAAAATGGAAGGCCTAGCTTCATGTTTGGGTATATTATTTATATAGGCTTTAAATAGTTTGACAGGTTTGTAAAAAATAAGATCATGTCTGTAAGCTTCTCGGGTCACGTTTATTATACTCGACAGTAAACTTCAGGCTCCTGAAGAATGTTCAAAAATAAAATTATTTTAAAAAGGGTGGTCCAATTTAATTAAAATCTTTTCATCAGATTGAATGACCTTGATCCCAATAGCCTACCCCTTTGTAAAGTTTCATCACCCCGATATTTCAACCCTTTTTATATAAGAGCTAGTAATAATCTTGTTAACTCATGTTTAAATGTAATTATTTCTGCAGGAAAAGGACCAAAATGCGAAATCGTTCTAAATGCGCATAATAGGCAACCGAAATATTTCGCCCTAAGACTTTACATTTACATGGTTAATGAGGAAAATATGCTTTTTGTTTCTGACCCCAAAATGTTGATTACCGCTGGTAAAAATCTGAGGTCATGGACAGGTAATATACCTTGAAAGGGGCATTTTCGTTACATACGACCCTTCTCCCGACTCACCTAAAAAAGTTGAGATTTTTATTTGTGCCTGTCTACTCTTATGTGCAAATTCCGATTTACTACTTTACTTTACGACTCTGCCCGAACTACTTGGGGTTTTTTTCTTGATCAGTAAAAAAATGTTAAATAAATCTCTGAAACTAAGACTCTAGCTTAAAAAGAAATGTGGTAAAATGTGAAGTTTACACACGATGCGAGCGGCCCGGGAAGTGAGAAGAACTTTCTTTTTTTCTCGGTCTAATCCACCCATTTATACATGTATGTAACTTGTAGAAGTGGCAAAAAAGACTAGTATGGAAAGTGAAATTCTCAACACATCACTAAAACATCAATATTTTAGGGGCCACCAGTGTTTTGGTGTTTGTCAGACCCGTAGTGGGAAGGGGAGAAGGGACGGTCGACGGTCCCCTCCAAAAAAAAGACCCCAAAACCCGTGAGATTTTTACTAACTTTTTGAGCCTGTCCGTTAATTATTTTTGCGTTAAATTCAATTACTCATAAACAAAACCAAACACATGCACAAACTAGTATGAAATTATTTGTGGTAGTATATGGATTATGTCTGTACTGAGTAACTCAAGAACTATCTCAACTAAGGAAGTAAATACTCATAACAAAATAAATATCGCATAAATAACTTAACCTGTAAAAATAACTGCTCAAGAATCTAAATAACTGCATATCAATAAATAAGTAACTCAAATAACAACTGATATAACTTGATAAAAAATAAACAAAAATAAATAAGTTTTAAATAGAAAAGTAAATGAACACACCACACATCACATGAAACACAAATAAATTTAATTTATCAAATAAATAAAACGACTATCAGAGATCAGAGAACAAGATGAGAATGATAACATTTCAATTAAAAAAAAAAAAAAAAAAAAAAACCAAACAAACAAAAAACCACAAACGAAAAAACCCATGTAAACTTGAGCTTCACAAAACAAACTTTTGTCAGCTCATTGATAGCGAAAGTTCCCGCTAATTAATGCTCGCAACGTCTGTTAATACGCGAGCGCAAACAGGGCTACGCGGTAAGTGGTGAAGTATTCGGAGCCTAAAGAGCCCACCCTATCGAAACGGATTTTTTTCAGTCGTCACCATAGAACCCTGCAGGGGCAGTGCGTATATGTTGACCGACGGAAGGATTCAGTCTAGCCCCGAATGAGCAACCGCATCTTGAGCCGCCATGTTTGCAAGTTGCGAAGGAGGGGCCAAGGACTCAGGCTAGCAAAGTTTAGGAATGAATCCTTCCGTCGTCAAATTTACGCACGGCCCCTGCGAGGGTGCTATGGTGACGCCCTGAAAAAAAATACGTTACAATAGGGGATGGGAGCGCTCTGTGGTCACGAATAATTCACCACTTACTGCGTCGGCTGTTGCGATCGCGTATTAACAGACGTTGCGAGCATAATTAGCGGAACTTTACGCTATCAACACCGATTTCTAATAACCCTAGATAGCGAAAGCCAGCTCAAAGCCGTAACCAGCTTTTCCCGCAGGGTACTTATTTCCATAGCGGGTGTACCAATTTATTCATATTTTCCCTTGATTACATAGTCGTGGTGCTACCAATTTATTCATATATTCAGTATTTGAATAAGAATTGCATAGTGGAACAGAATTTGATAGTATATTACCAGTTACATTTGTTACTATGCCTTCGAGTCACGATTGCATAGATATCTAAATTCGTAGCAGAGCTAAAATTCTGTTATGCCGTCGTGTGCGCTTGCAAGTGACCCGATGCACGCAACGCAACGAGAGTTATCCATAGCATAAATTTAAATTTTGTTTGGTATAATTTTGTATTGTTATGCTGTTTATGCTTGTGTACCTGAGTTTTGTACATAATCATTACAGTAGGATTAAGCTGATTATTTGGACAGGAGGTACACGCGCCTCATGTGGGTGGGCTAGCTGCCGGAGGTCCGGCGCATAGGTATCGCGGGACTTTGTTCATTCAGCTAATAGGCAAAAATTATTCGGCTTTGTTTATCGCGCGTGAAAGTAATTCGTTTTACATTCGCGCCTCTCCCCAAACGGTTAAAATTGCGCATTGCGCGTGCTGCGGTATTGTTGCTTGCAGTTGCGCCGCATTGTTCTATATCAATTCGCAGTGCGAAGAGTCTTGCAATTTGTTTCCTGGCTCATGCTTAAGGTGCCTAATGCAGGCCACGCGCGATCAAGTGCTCGATCCTGCCAAACGGGCTGTAATCCGACTGTAATAATCATATAATTATAATCCTGAATGAATTGTTATATGTTTTTTAAATGTATTACTGATCATATTGTAACTTTTATATACTTGACTGTACCTATTTGTTGGTATGTTCAATAACTGAACTGAATGTAATACGCCATAGAAACGATGTACCGTTTCCAGGCCAAACAGGTACGGCGCATGGAGTAAGCGGGCGCGTTTCTAATGGATGGCCGTAATGAATATTTATAATTTTCAAAAACACGGTGACGGGTGCCCGCCTATTCTTCAACACGGGCGTTCGCTATCTAGTGAATAATAGAAATCTGTGGCCGATCAATTAGCTGGATGAAAGTTTTTGTTTGGATGATAGATCCAGGTATTCACAAGTGAGCGCGTGTATGCTTTGCAGCTGTGTTCGTCCCTGTTTGTGGTTTTTGTCGTCTCACAGACATATTCATCATGACTGCGTACATGTACCCAAAATCTTGTTCTCTTGATCAATCATGCCGATTTTAGCGCATGTTTTTAGTATTATGTTGACCTTATACGTAAATTTATTATGTGTTCATGTGTAGTGCTTGTGTTCATTCACTTTCTATTTATAAAACTTTAGTTTTTTAGTTTTTATCAAGTTATTCAGTTGGTTATTTGAGTTATTTATATAATGATATTCAGTATTTAGATTATTGATGCAGTTATTTATACAGGGATTTATTTTTTATGCAGATATTTATTTAGTTATTAGTTATTTATTAATTAGTTAGTTGAGATAGTTCTAGAGTATCAGTAGTTTCCTCTTTTTACTATTATGCATGTGATGTATGTTTGTTTATGGACGTAAATAATTCTAACGCAAAAATAAACTAAGGACAGGCTCAAAAAATTTGTAGTAAAAATCACTTTTGGGTACTTTTTTTGGAGGGGATCGTCGACCGTCCCCTCTCCCCTCCCAATACGGGTTGAAAACACCCAAACAAACATCTGGTAGGCCCTTAAACTATGGATGTTTTTAGTGATGTTTTGAGAATTAACTTCCATACTAGTCTTTTTGCCACTTATACAAGTTACATAAATGTAGAAAATGGGTGGATTGGCCGAGAAAAAAAAGAAAGTTCTTCTCAGCTTCCCGAGGCCCTCGAATAGGTGTAACCTTCACATTTTACCACATTCTTTTTAAGCTAAGTCTTAGTTTTCAGAGATTTATTTAAACATTTTTTACGATCACCCCCCCCCCCAGAAAAAAAATCCAATTATTCTGGCAGAGTAAATCGCTTTGCAATAAGAGTCTACAGGCCACCATAAAATCTCAAATTTTTTTAGGTGATGTCGGAGGAGAGGCTGTATGTCACGAAAAATGGCCTTTAAAGTAAAATACCTCGTCCATGCGACCTCAGTTTTTACCAGAGGTAAATCAACATTTTGCGTGTCACCAGAAAACGCTCTATTTTTCCTCCAGTGAACCATGTAAACCTGTAATACTATTTAAGCCTATATAACTAAAATATGATACCAAAACATGAAGCTAGCCTTCCATTTTTACATTTAGCCTATGCTGACACAAAATTAGGGGTTTGGTCCATAGGCCTATTAAAAGGACTAGGCCCACTGTACATGAAACGAAAATGGATGTGGACTGCTTGCATTTGAGTCAACCTAATGCTCAGGTGCTAATTTAATTGTGAAAAATAATGTTTCAAAACCTATTCTTTCCCTAAAAAGACCTTGTGACATGGTCACCCGGGGCATGGTCAGGATTAAATGGTTTTTTTATGTCGCCGAGGTCATGTTGGCCCAAAACAAGTTTCAGCAAGACCAACACCAGCTATTTTCATACAGCAATAGTGGCCCTATGCTATTGTATAGGCCTAGGCAT
>JAMKCH010047918.1:0-15920 GCA_023653785.1 Ophioderma brevispina
TAGTTTTCCAGACAAATTGTGTATGACCAGAGGTGTTACTGCAAGCCATATGCACTCTTTGTAAAGGTTGATGATTGGATATTTAATCTTGTTTTGAGTGCTTTGATAAATAAAGCACTGACATACTATTAGTTTAAAGAGTCATGAGGACATTTCCAGAAGCGCCTCCAATTTTTTTCGAACCCGGGTTTTTTGCATATTTGGAATGCTTACCAATGTATTAGATCACACCTGAAGTGAATAAGCTGAATGGGCCGTCTTTATGTGATAAGATGATGATTTAGTATTTTCTGTCGTGCACAACAGAAATTCAAAGCATGGTTTTCTGTAGGGATGATTACGATACCAGACAAGCTAAAAAAGTTTGCAGTTTTCCTTTGTACTTGCTTGTCCAGTAAACCTTTGAAACATTCTCAGTAGGTGATCTACAACTGATCAAGTGCAACTTCAGGGGCCCGATTCATATCCTCAAAAATCTCCTCCTGTCACTTTAAAGCATATTACTGGCCCGGGCAGGGATGAGTAACATTATGAGTTTGTCAAACTGAAGCAGACCTTGATTTTTGTCAATGCAGAAATTATCCCCATTCATTCATTCACTCAATCATACATTCTAATTTAAAGTCAATAATTTATTAAAATAATTGCAATAAATGTTTGAAAGACGAAGCACAATAGCTTTAAATTAATCAATGACAGGCATGTTGTGCTCGTACCATCTATGATAATTACCATACATGCTATGATGACAAGTAGCAATGTAAAGTAATACAATCAGATACACTGTCTCAAAGGAAACATTCATATTGGTTATACACTGTATGCCTCACAGGAGTCTTGCTTTAGTGAAGGACACATACCTTGATGAAATAGATGTATTTCAGGATGGTATTTTGACACAGTTGCACTTATTGGCTTTGTTTATGGAAATTCCAAATATTAAAAAGCTAACTACTATCTCCTTGTACCAACATTGAAGACAAAGGGCCGTATTCTCAAACGATGTTTAAAATAAACGGTGGTTAGGCCTAAACTGTGGTTAGCTAAATGCACTGTTTAAAAAACTGCAGGTTAAATATTTTAACAAGTCGTTTAGCTAACCATTGTATTTAAACGCCGTAAATATCATCCACCGAACTGTGACTTATCTTCGCCTATATCATTACGTGTGCGTGAACAATATTTATTAGGCCTGCAGATTGAGCCTGCTTTTGGGGGTGAACTGGCAACTATCGTACTACAAGCTAATTTTGATATTTTTAGAAACTGTAGGCCCTCCCTATCTTGCAGATATAAAATTGCCCGAAATTCCTCTGGGGGAACATGGTCAATGACGTCATCAAATGGCCGCCATTTTTGTGTATATTGGTATTAAACTTTAAGTGGATGACAGAACATTAAGGCGTATTTTTAGGTTTTTTAATTATTTGTTTGACATTGGGGTCTATTGGTTGTAATACACGCGCATCAAAATTGACCAAATAAGTAAGTCACATTAACCAGAGGATGACGTCAATAACAGTGGCGGTGGGCCAAGCAAAAAAGGTGTGTTTTACATATACCCACACACACAATAGCGAAAATTCAATGTTGCGCTGAAAATATTTTTTTTACATGCAAGATTTTGGCTCTAATTGATGGCAAACTACAAGTTCTATTTATCTAGTGTTTCGTGCTATATCTGGCAGAACCTTTTTCAAAAAGTAAGACCGTATACTAGCTGGCACGAAACGCCCTCCCCCCCCCCTTTGGCCATTGACTTTGAAGAGTGTCTTCCCTTTTTCCCCTTGTTAATTTGACCGGAAAGTGTGTCTCAACAATTGCTTCAACTTTTGATGTATATCGTTTTCGTACTTATCTCTCCTAAGAAAGTTTCGCGGGGTAGAGGTACAGGGGATGTGGTAACATCGCAGAAGTGTTGTATAATACTACCTGGAATATACATGTTTGCTTTGTAAACATATCCCTTAACCTTCGTCTTAACAACCGGGGGGGGTTGTGTTAAACCCACCCCCCCGACCGATTAATTTTGCTTCCGGGTCGCTAAAACAAAAAGCCTTGCGTAAAAATCTTCCCATGGACTCAAATTTTTTTCATCCTTTCCCGTCATTTTAGCAAAAACAATTTGACGGTAGCACCTTCACCACCTCAACCAACCCAGTTAAGTCTGGTATGCCGTCGAAAGTCCGTAAGGGGTTGGGATGGGCGGGGGTGTGTTTGCGACCGCATGAATTCATCTATGATGCGAGGGCATCAATTTTTAAATCATTATGCTAGGCATGGCTCTAAACTCATATTTTATCTTATGGTAATACTAGTCAACTGCCCATCATTTAAAGCTGAAAACCAACCGAACCCGCATGAAAGCCGATAATTCTCGCTATTTTTAGCGCAAAATCGTATTTTCGCTCTATTATCCTCTGTGGAAAATTGCCATATCATATTTCGCCGACGCGATAGACTCTGTGCGTCATTATGTGTATGCCTATACTAGTAATTTTTAGTACTTTTTTTGTAGTGCAATGAAGGAAGAGGGACCATATTCTATGCTCACTGTTTTATCCCAGATACAGTTCTTGGGTGGTTTATAACAAACTAATTCTTGGTTAACACGTTTTACAAAAGGCCTTGGATAAGACGAGGCGTCAATACAGCCAGTTGACTTGTTGATAGCAACCCTAACGTCCCCGAACAAGGCAAGCAGGCCTCCTTCCACTTCATTATTTTTTTTCTTCTGCTAAAATTAACCGGGCAAATGTCCCCAATTAAATGGAAGCTTGTTGAAAGTATGTGTAAGCATTTGCAAACCTAACGTACACATCCATTGGGAGGGGGGGGTCGGTGGGTAAACTAGAACTCCCCCTCCCCCCAGCCACCACCGGACACTACCGAGGTTAATTGGCTTAGCCAGGCCCGACGTAAAACTTCATTTCTCAAAAAAAAACCAGCGTGAACACGACTTGTGTAAGGGTAAAAACCTCCAATGATTGGTTTGATCTTACTATAACATGAGTCCAAAATCACGCCAAAACGCATCTAGACTTTGCCCTTCTGATTTTGCGGACTTATATTACTCGGACGGGACAGTTAAACGAATTAGCACAACACCGACACCACGACGTGAAATCCGCCACATCTTTGGTCGGAGTGATTTTTTCAATCTTTTTGAACATTAATTCCCTCCGTCGATCCCTTCTCTCTTTCAAGCTACAAACCACCCTCAGTTTGCGGAGTGTTTAAACAATGAGTTTCACTCTTTTTGTGGAGTGAAATTTTTCAATCATTACCTTTTAGAGAGTGCATTCACAGGATGGGGTGCGGGATCTCTCGAAAAAAAAAAACGACCTTTTTGTAACAAGTATCCCAACCCCCTATACCCCTAAAGAGTCTTTTGGTACTGTTTGCGCACCATCCTCCACCAACAGACTTTTTTGAAAATTCTCTAATTGTCGACGAAAGGGTACGAAAAAAAAATCTCTATATTTAAAAGAAAAATCAGCAAAAATGCGGACGTCTTTCTGGTTTTACGATCCCTTCTGTTGGAGGGTGAACTTTGATTTGCCATCATCCACCCCCCCGCCCCCCTCCCTATTATCTATTATGCAGGTACCACCCGTCCAAACTATAACGGTATAATTAAGTATTTTTCAAAATATGGAAAAATGGGTGGGGTCTTTAGGTTTAAATCAGACATACTTATATCCGCTTTTTTGTCTCCCTGAACTTTGTTCGGCAGACTTAGTAATCACGTTTTCTGTCTGTCTGGTCTGTCTGTCTGTCTTCTGTCCGTCCCGTCCTTCCGTCCTTCCGTCCGTCCTTCTGTCTGTCTGTCTGTCATGCTGTCTGTCTGCCTGACGTCCGTGTTCCCGGGCTTTTGTACGATTTTCTGATTCCGTACAGGGCTAAATATGTAATTGGTGGAAAGACGGTCCCCGAGTGTCTCGACCTGATACGTTTTGGACGTAAACTATGCTAATTAAGTTATCTAATTTTGGCATAATTAAGGAAAAATTTCCGCAAGGCTTGTGTGTGCAAGTTTTCTGGAGTTCCCCGTAAGGCGAATATGATGTAAACTTGGTGAGAAGGGACGGGGCTGGAGATTCTCGGAACTCTTAATTTCGGGCGTATTTTCCGGGCAAATTACGTAATGCAAATGAGCTAATTAATATGCAAAAAACATCGTAATTGCTATAATTTTGAAACGGTACATTGGATCGGAAATTTCCTTCACTGCATGCAATCCTATCATGGTGCGCACCGGTTTTTTTTTTCCAATTTGAGACGGGGTGATACAAGCGTGCTTAGGTAGGCAAACAATGAAACTAATGTAAATTGCGTAATTACTTATCTCTGAAACCGTACATCTGATAGTCAAATTCCTTTCGCTGCATGGAAAAGAATACTAAGGGCCAATGCATCTTTTGTGTGGGTGGCATCATAATTTGGTCAAAGTGCATGGGGGGCCGATTAAAGGGCATTTTTGATACAATTGATCTAATTAAATTATGCGTAATTGCTTAATCAATGAAACGGTACCTTGGATATGCAAAATTTCCTATCGCTACATGAGACTTCTATTCCGTACACTCGTTTGTCTATGAAATCACCATTGCGGTCAAATTGCAAGTGGATAATTAAAGGTCAATTGTGTGAATGCAATTAATCTAATTAAATATGGCTAATGTTGCGTGTAATCGCATAAATGTGTACATTGGATATTCAAAATTCCTTTCGCTACATGAGACTACTATATGGTAAATTCTTTTTTGTGTGAATATAATTGGTGGTCAAAATGCATGTGGGCCACTTAAACGGGCATTCTTTGATTATTTAAATTGCAACTATGCGAAATGCGTGGTCTCACATTGCAACCCAATTTTTCTTTCTCAGGTGTCAATGGTCAGTGTGAATACTACAACCCTTCAAAAAGAATTTGATCATGAGTTTGTTTTACCTTACAATAAATAGGTCAGCATGTGTTTATCTGGCAGTATATGGCTGTGTGTGATTTGGTGGTGTACAAAACAGGTGTTCAAAACAAGCAGACGTTAAAAAAGGGGGGTGGGAGTACACCACAACAAAGGTATGTAACATCAATATATATAGCTAATCAGTGGCCATGTTTTCATATTGTAAATGGTTTTTCTTTCTACTTCTGGTCAGGTATTTTGGGTTGCCAGCCCCAATGTTTACAGTCTTGGGAATGTGAAAACTACAGCAAATTGTGCTGTCACTGCTTTCGTGGACCCCGAAGGCGACTCAAATTTAAAATGTGGTCACATGATTTTTCAAAATAGTGTTGCCAAATTGAATAAATTTTCATATTTTTACTAAATTTAGTGTAATTTTAAGGGGATTTTTGGCATGACTTTTCATGATTAATTATCTACAAATTGAAAATGTTGTGGCCCTGGGGGTGGTGTCAAATGAAAGAGTCAGGAAATAAAGAATACTATAATAAAACCCGGGGGTTGCTACTCCTAACCATCTCTTGTTATATTATGTTGGGGACATTTCAAGATTACTATCTCCCAAACGGAAGAAGTTGTGACCTCTATGGTGTGGGTGATTCAAATGAAAGAGTGAGAAGTATGAATCTCTCATGCAAATCCCCGGGGGGTGCTACTCCTAAACTCTCTACTTTGTGGCTCAGGTGGTGGACTTTTCAATATTAAATCCTCCACAAGGTAAAATTTTGACCCCAGTGTGGTGTCAAATGAAAGAATGAGAGGTTATAGAATACTATTCCAAAAATGGCAACCCAGGTGCTACTCCTAAACAACAATCTTAGTTATGCTCTTGCTGAGGACTTCTCATGATTAAGATCCCACAATGGAAAATGTTTGTGACGCCTGGGGTGGTGTCAAATGAACGAGCAGAAGTAAAGAATACTATAAATGCAAAACCGGGGGTGCTACTGTCCTAAACCTCTCTGACTAATTCTCTGGGGGGGGTTTTCAACTTGCAAGATGAATATCTCCACAATGGAAATGTTGTGACCGCCCTAGGGTTGGTGTCATGAAATAGTGGGAAGTAAAACTAGTTAAGAATTGGAGTTTTATTTGGTTGCATTGCACAACTTTTTTGGGGCCACCCCCTGGACTCCGCACAGTTTGCACCTCTGGTGGTTGGCTGCTTTTTTGCTTTACATTAAGCGCGGAAAAACAGGTGCGAGACTTGGTCGAGAAACCCCCGCCTTGTTAATAAAATAGTAGCACAGTAAGACGTTATGAGTGCCTTTTAACCCTTTTCAGTGCTTTCATACAATCTATATCCCTAACGTTCTTTCCGGGAATGACTATATCAACCTGACGATCACCGCAAAAAAAAAGAGGTAAAGCTATTTTTCTTGTTAGATCTAGGAGCAATTTTCCCCTAAAACAAGGCAGGGGTCTGCTCTGTGATTTTTGAAAAGTGGAAAAAATGCAGTTAAGGGACGTTAGGGATAGCAAAAGAAGAAACCAAGAAATCTAGCAAATCAAAATCTGAGGATAAACTTTAAATTAACTAAAGGGTAGGTTAGTGGTATGGGAGTACTAGAAATAAATGATGAAGGGCAGCATTTGTTTTTATGTTCAAGTGCGTCCGAAAAGTGCTAATAATTGTAGATTTTGTAACCGTAGCGTAGTTTCTATCAGCATTGTAACATTCCTCTAACAGCTCCCGACTTCACTTCTGGGTAAAAAGAAGCAAAGGAGGTAATGTGATTTGCATAAGAGCACAATACGTTGACCGATTCAGGATTTGAACCCACAGCCTTCAGAACATGAGTTGTCCGTTCTATCCGCAGACAAGTTAACGAGGTGGCGAGGGTATACTTGTGTGACTTTTCTTTTGTTAAAATTAGACACACAAGTAGCAAAATTAGACACACAAGTCATGACGGAATAAAGCAATATATAAGAAATGGAGTCACACAAGTATACCTCAGCCCACACCAGTGCCCTCAATCTGAATTATCTGAATCTGGATTTACACTAAAATCTGTACGACTAGTAATAGTTTTCCTCAGGTACCTTGGGGTGCTTTAATTAGTATTACTTATAATCAAATAAAGGACCTCTGACAAAAATGTAGATCAAGAAAGCTTTAACTGAGTATTTGTCTTTGTAATTATGTAAAATCAACCATTAAATATTCCTGTCTTAAACATAAAGCGTATGACTGTGATATACTAAAATCTGGAATACCATGGTTTGATCTTTTCTTAAAATTTGAAAATGTATCAAAATTTTCTTGCATCGCTTCATAATTAAAAGAGAATAGGCACCTTCTCAAAGGTTAGCTCAGGTACGCTCGAGTTTTCCCCTCTAAACCGTTTTTTAACTTGTATGTTGAAAGCGGATTTCATGTAAAAAGCTGCCAGCCATAAGCGTTCCCTTCCGCCATGGATTTTCATGAGAAAGGAGCCGCTTACTTAGGACTGAGAAAGTCATTAAGGTGTACTTTACATGCACCAATTGTACACTAGAGCTTCCAGACTTTAAACTGTGAACAGGTAACCATCCAACGTTAAAAATGCCAGAATGTGCCAAAATACTCCTAAGTTTTCATCATCGTAGAGGTAATTGTGCACTTTTAAACGGCTTTGTCATGCGCTCTTTCAATCTTCTGCAACAAAAGGCAGCCTTGTTTTACCACAGAGTTTTGTGTTGTGATGTTTGGTGTTCATTTGTTTTGTCGGTATTGTGCGAAATGCTTTCTGGAATCTGTGCTTGTACTGTGCGAGCCGTGCATCGTGGTCGGTTCTCGCATGCTTACACGATGTTGTTTATTCATTTTTACTCTTTTCTGTTCGCGTTTATATACATAACCACTTCATCCATCATTTGAGACAAGAATTAAAACATCCTAAATTACGTGACATGCTTTTATATCTTAGTTACAATCTGAGACTGTAATAGGCCGATATGATCACATATTTTACTTTTTATGTTGGATATTGTTATAAATACTATAATAATAAGTAGGAAAAACTCGTTCACTTATTGTAAAAATAAGCACATTCAGCCACTTATAAAATTTTGCAGTAATGTATTAAGAATGCGATTATTTAAAAGTACAATGTTCCCTGCATAATTTTCTATTAAACTTCAAACACCCCATTTTGATATTAGTCCCGCCATATTGAAAGTGCTCTCTAGTCTTTAAAATATCTTGAGAATAAACTCAAATCAATAATTTGAAACTGAGACATGTAATATGTCCCATAGTTATGGCCCAATGTCTAGGGAAGCTGGCAGATTAAAGTCCATTCCCTAAAGAAATCGAAAACAGTCATTTTGGGGCGCATTTTGAGGCGTCAGTTGCATATGTTCCCCACGGAATTTTGGGCAAGTTATTCTATTACCTGTGAGATGTCACGAATCCAATACTTCAAAATATCAAAATGTAGCTTTTAGTCCGACTAGTCTTTTTGCCAGTTCCGCCCTTTTCTAAGGCACTTTTTTGGCCATTCTCTCTTCACCGATTATCAGACAATGCCTTCTGTAGTTGTAAATTGCCATCAGGAAGCCCACGGGAATTTCAAAATTTTCGCGTAACCCAAAGGAAGCTTTAGAATTTGTTGATGATGGAGACAAAACCCAGGGCCCCTTTACAACTGTTTTATTTGTTGTGCCGCCGTAGCTATCATATCAAATACTTAACAGCTAAACACGAGCCTGAAAATTAAGCAAGGAAAATGGCGCGAATAAATCAACTGGACTCGGAAAGAAAGATAAGAGGAATAAGAGGTAACTGGTCTAACCACGAGTATCGCATTTAGTTGAAAATATCAGGCATTTGATGAAACCGTGGAAGTTCAACTCCTTAAACTCCCCCGGACCAAGTCTAAGTTTAACAACATTTTAGCATTTTAACGTTCGCTAAACTTTTAAACAGCGTTAAAGTTTAACCATGCTTTGAGAATTGCGTTTGTTTTTAGGCGGGCGTTGAAATTGCGTTTAAACAAGTGATTAGCGTTAACATGGTTTGAGAAGCCGGGCCTAATGTTCCACAAGCCCAATCTATATTAATGTGATTGTTGCCCAGTGCGTGCACTGCTCTCGATATTTTGTGGACTGAACTATGATAGTGAGACACATTTAAATATAAATTATGAAAACAAGCGAGATCATAATATACTGAGAGCCAAATTTAACTGCCATGTCTTTCCAAAATTAAAAAGTAGACATCCGACTTAGGTATACTTAAGGTGTGTGTTCCCCGATCGTCTTTACAGACCGGGTCCCTCTTTCCCGAAGTAGTATCGATTTTGATATCACTATAAGAGCCCGTATTTTTATCAAAAATTACTCATTGTCGTCCTGAAATTTGAGCCCATCAACAAAATCCATTTCATTCCCCAGATAATGGAAACAAAACAACCATTGTTAAATGTTACCAGCATATTAACAGGGCTTTGCAAATCGATATTGCTTACAATCAAAGAACCCAATTTGTTTCCCACGGTATTTGATGCAGGCTATGTATATAATGCAGTGCCAGGCTCTCATATTTGATATAGCGAAACAATAAGCATAAATCGCTGTTAATCAGAACAGGCACCTTTAGAAAATGGAAATTGGGGTCAAATAACTAAAATTCGGACAGGTATTATGGGCAGTTCATCGTTGTCTTTTTGTAGTGGGTGTACACCACTTCCTCATAACTTGTTAAGTGCATTTAAGATCCTCACCAAGTCCAATTGAATGGTAATCACACTATATATACTTTTCCGGATTAAAATGAGTCACATAAAATTTGCACTTGATGCAAAATATATGGCTAGAATAGTGTTTGCTATATATTTAATAATAGTGCGATTTTGTAATTGGACATCCTGAATCTTAAGTAATCTTGACACTTGCACTGTCCGCATCATTAAGAAGGTGGTATCGGTCATCATTTATACCAATCTACTACTAATGGACAGGTTGGGTCAATGACTCACCCTGATTGACAAGTACCCGGGTTCTTATACCAAATTATTGTCCCTCAACTGAACACACAAAATGATAACCGGATACGTAGTAGCTCTTTGTGATCCTTCAGGCTTGAAATAGGAGTACAGAGTGTATACCATATTGATTTGGGATTTTAATGCTCATACACGCGCACACTTCGTTATCACCCTCCACTGGACAACACAAATTAAATTTTATGAATTGCTTAGATGATACTTTGGTGATGGTCAAGGACTTTAGTTTGTGCTCTCTACTGAAGATGGTAATAACCATGCTTCAACAGACACAACAAGAGACCTAACTTCCTTCCCCCAACTGATGACAGAAATTACCACAGGTTATGTTGCTTTGATACTTTGTGAAGAATGGATTTGTCATGCATGCAAGGTAATTTTGTATTTCTCATCATCATACTTGTGTTTCTTATTGATACTTGCATAGTAGAGTGTGGCACTTTTTTCTACTACTAATTGAAATTTATGTCAAACAAAAATCTTAGTTTCTAATTCTCTTTCGTGGAGCACAAATGATTAAAAACAAAACTGTAATAATTTCCTATGTGTTTTATTCCGCTGTTAGAAGATGAAATACACTGAAAGCATTACTAAATAATTTTAATTCCCCCTCAAAAATCGTCAGAATGTGAAACCATTATAAAACTTATTAGTGGACGAGGCATAATTGTAAAATGCTAATTTTGTTTTTTTTTTTTTTGTTTTTTGCACTCATCACAAGCAAATGTCGTCGCTATGTAACCAATAAAACATGAACCATAAAAAACATATACCGACCTTAGATATGTGTTCATTCATTTCATTCATGGATTCTGTCTTCTCATTGGACTTATTTTAAGTCTCAAATCTAACCAAAATAATATTTGCAAACAGCTATAATATTCCGCATAATCAATCAAAATCATCATATCAATCAAATTACATTTCACTAAATTCATTTTCCTCACATAGACAGGGGTTTTACCAAAATATTCAGCACTGACCCAGTGAAGCACAATCACACTTCCTGATTTTTATCCCCCTGGCTTGAAAAGCAGAGGGGGATATTGCGAGGGTTCGCATGTCCGTATGTATGTGGTGTGTGTGTGTGTCGTGTGTGTTCGGTTGGTTAGGTTTTCGTTTTTTGTTCTCCTTCAAAACGTGAAGTCGGATTTAAAACCAAACTGGGGTAAAGGTACAATAGGGTTCATTCATTATGTGGATGGTGTCAAAGGTCATGGACCCAGGTCAAAGGTCATCTGAGGTCATGTTCCAGATGCCATCTTGCCAGGGGATGTTGCAAGGTTAAATTGTAGTATTTTTATTTCTGTTCTGAAGTCATGGGAGTCTGTGTGGCAATGGAAATGATTGAACAGGAATGAACTCCACTACAGATTAGTTTTGAACTGGACTGCTATCGAATTTCTCACACAATATTTTGTTAAAAAGGAGTAAATATAAGATTGCCACAAGTAGCAATTATCTATATATAACTAGTTAGCTAAAACATTGAGAGTTCTTGTGAGCTGGGGTTCGTGAACCCTTGAGATGGGAACATGTCTAAGTTAGACCATATCTAAGGATTTACATAAAGATAAACCCATTTTCAAATTTGAACAATTCTAAAATGAGCTCTGCGCCCAGGTTGGGGGAAACTGACTTATTCAAAATGTGGAAACCACAGTGAGGATTGTGGGTGAAAAACGAGCCTATTGGGCAGCACATCCCTGTATCCAGGTATCTAATATCAATGAGTAACCCAGGGGTTCCTACAGCATATAGTGCAACCCATAAAAGGACAAATAGAGATAGGAAAGTGATGCTGTGTGTTGCCCAATACCATGCTTATTTAGTTTTTGGGTGAGTTCACAAATTCAATGTAAATGACCATCAGTAGTTTATGATGAGAATTCAAGTGTTTGTTAGTGATTGACCGTGGTAGAAAATCACTGTCTTAGTATCTGATGTACTTGGGTTGGATTTATATTGAGTTTTCAATGCTTTTCATTTTTGGCCACACAACCAAGTTGTGGACCCGGGGGGGAAAAAACCGGCCAAGACGGGAAGTCATTGCCGGAAATCCTGCCGACTCGCGGGAAATTTTAATGTTAGTGACGCAAAAAAGAAAGAAAAGAAAAAAGAAGAGAAAAAATAAGGAAAATAACAACGAAAAATTGTGATATAAACAAGGAAAACATAGTAAAATAATCAAGGGAAACAAGCGTAAAATAAACCATAATTGAATAATTAAAAGTAGGAAGAAAATGAGTTCGTGAGTACCAGGGTGTATTTCTTGATAAATATGAGACGAAAATGCTACGTCCGGGATAAAAATCCCACAAAACGTAGCGCAAGAAATCCGACCCTCATCACTGTAGCAAATGGTCTATCAATGTCATCAGCGCACGGGTTGTATCAACTTTAGTATCAGCTCCCAGTATCAACCCGGTCGATCTGGGTGATTATTTAGAAAATGGTTTGTTGAATGATGAAAATAATTGTAAATGCAAAAAGAATTTAAACAATAGTGGTCTTGTTGAGATTACTACATATTTTGATTGAATCTGTAAATTTAATTAAAAAATTTAATAAAGGATTTTTTAAAAAATAAACTTTAATTCCCCAGTTGGCGAATCTAGCAAAATATGACAACAACTGCATAGCAAAATGGGGTGATGGTGAGTCTTACACACCGTCGTCTTCCATCACTCTCGTGTGAAAATACATGGGGACGGCTTAAAAACAATATATTTGGGTGGGGTCACGTCAAATGCAGCAAAACAGTCAGAACTTAATATTATTGGGTAAGTAATCTTAGCTTCTCCCGTTGTTATTTTGCTTGGTATGTGGTAAATTAAGGGTCGATTTGGGCACAATCAATAACGATTCTGAGCTTACCATTATCGATTAAAAAGTGTTAAAAATGCGGCAAACTAGCTTCAATTGCAACGCTTTTCAAAAAGCTTCAGCTTTTGAGGGGGGAGATCCCCCTCAGACACCCCCCCCCCCTTGTTGCCGCTAACACTCCGCGATGGCTGCAAAACAAGCTCGTATAAGTAGCGGGAAATCTTGACTTCCTTGCCGGGAAAAAATATTTTTTCAGCGTGGTTGGGGAGGGCCTATGTGATCATGCAGATGGATGCTTGGATGAATGTCTACAGGAGAGGAAGAAAATTCATTAATCCCATCAGAGTTGGCAGTATATAGTATATTTCACAGATGCCTACACTGTGTTAGGAATCGGTGTTAAAATGAACCGTTGTATGGCATCAAGGTCAAGATACTATGGACTGTGTAAAAACAATTTTAGACTTTATGGGTGGGAAAGGAATTGGAAAAGAACTCAATGGAATAAACTGCATGTTGAAGGATGTTGGTATCAGACTTATAAATTTTCATTCCTTATGTTTTTTTTTGTCAAGTGTTGAAAAGAACCAGTTTTATACACAGGTCCTCGGAAGTATATAGTACACATGTACACACATGCGCACTCGTATTTGTCTGATGAAAATGTTAATGGGGCCTGCCATTAACAATTCTACACACAAACACACACACACCTCTAGCAAGAGCTACATTGTGGGAGTTGTACTGAAAATCTCTTAAAAAGACAACTTTTTAGACATTTTTACGAAAAAGACAACTTTTTCCAGAACTTATAAGGAAGAATTTCAAACAAATATAAAAAATTAAAAAATTTTTCTCTTAAAAGACACTGTTAGACCTTTTTTACATTGTTCAGTTTTTTCATTTTTTTACTAAGTTTTCTCAATTTTTAGCCAAGAGATGCGACGCAGGCCTTCGTCCGGCTTCCATTTCAACTACCTTCACCCTCTTCCTTCCGGCATCTCCTCACCCTACCATTTGTGCTGTAGATAGTTACGAAACTAGAACAGTCCTCTTTTCTACTCTTTTACGGAATAAACCTCAAATACTAGATTACAGTGTATTCCGTTATAGGACAATTCGGGTAACATAGTAACTATAGTAAAAATACTCCCACAATGAAGAAAAAACACCCACCAAGGAAAATTACAGTCAGAATGTCTTCTTTTATTGAAAATACACTCCGAATGTATATCTGTAATGCCACACACACCAAACAACAACACACACACAAAACCACTAAACCATCCTCTCTCTCTCCTCTATCTCTATTCTTTCACTTTTCCCACTCATATACCATGTGATGTTAATTTTTCTTTTAAAAAATTCTTCAAAAGGATCTAATTGCTTCATATCTACTGAAGATGGGACCTGTCTTCAAAAATGTATGTAAAGACTGAGAATGATTTCCTGGAGTCAGCTGTGGTAATTCTGTTATTTTAATGCAGTTAACTATTCTATCAAAACTATCAACATAAAGATAAACAATTTATAAGGAAATGAAATCATTTGAAGATTGACATGAGTTGCATGAAACCTTCCAGGTTGCGTTCTACGGAGATGAGTCTTTGTTTTATGAACATTCAAATTAGTTTGAAAATATCCAGATTGGATTGTAATTCCTATAATATATTCCAAATATATCAAGGATATTAAACAAAATAATAATAAGAGTTTGAAATATAACAACAACCAACAAATGGTTAAAAAAAATAATGAAAGTTGCTACAGTGGTTTCATGTATACAATACCCACTTGTTACTGATAAAACGAAAGGTTTATCACCTTTAAGGCAAGATTTTGTAGCAAATTTCGGAAGTACAAGTGCGAAACAGTGAAATAGTTAGCATTGAATTGCATTGTAAAAAAATATATTTAGGAGCCGGGCAGCAAACATATAAAACGTCATCGAGATGTTCCTTTGTTGAAACCACGGGTCCGTTATTTCTACATTTTGGCAGGTGCGAACATTGATTCAGTCAGCATATGAATAACGCCTATTTTGGACTAAACACACATACTGCAACGCATTAGTGCAATATCCTATAACGTGTGAAAATAGAAGCACTGCAAACAATGGCGCGTCAAAGCGCTTTACATATGGGCTGGGCTGGCTGGTGCATTGTGAGTGACTTGTATTGCCCCGTCAATCAGATGTATGTGTATGGCCTGTGTAAAGATACAGTGTGTAGATTAGTTGGTATCACAAGGCATTCTCTGTTCATAGGTATGGCTTTGAACCAGCTGGCTGGGCTTGAAAATTTATACAAATGTTACTTAATGTGCTGCTGCTCCTCATGGAAATTAATAGTAAGTGTAAGGTGATTGATACGAGTATTTGGAAACAATTTACCAGGATTATACTTCTTACGAGCGTTTTTTGTTTTGAGTTTGTTATTGTTTTGTCTTATTAGCCTGGGTAACCATTGCGTGTTCAGTCACTGCTTCCAATGATGCCCAGGATCCCCAGGATGATTTGGGACAGCCTCAGGGGCTTATCCCCCTGCTCTTATGAAACGGCGCGATTACTTATAAAGCTAAGCTGATTATCAATGTCATGGGACCGAGATAACATCCCCCGAAGGACGGGGTATTCTCATGGATCATTTGCAAGTCAAAATGAACAACGGCGGAGAGTGGAATCCCAGTTTTTATAAGGGGGATGGCCCGATTTAAGAATATGAAGTTTTCATCTTGATAGATCGCCTTACCCAAAAAAACCATCTGTAAAGTTCGCGTCGATATTAATACCGTTTCATGTGAGAGCTAAAACGTGATTTTGGAAGCCATTAGAGTTACTGTGTAAAATGATAATATTGGTCGACCCAAAATGGAGGTACATTTCGCCTCAATATCCAAAGCAAACATCCTTGGCCCTTAAGATTTCACAGGGGGAATGAGGAAAAATAGTAGCTTTCTTGCAGATACAAAATGTTGACCACTTCCGGTAAAATATGGCGCTCTGGGGACGAGGCTATTAGCGATCGGGCCATGGCACATTTAATCAATAGTTCTATACAATCGAATCAAGAATTTAGTAACTGAATAAATTCCAGCAAGTGGCCTTACCGGGGATTGAATACGAGTGGAAGTT
>JAMKCH010047919.1:0-10974 GCA_023653785.1 Ophioderma brevispina
ATTTTCATTGAAAATTGGTCCCGTTAGGGGTCACTTCAGAAACCATGGAACGAGCATGGGTACCCGACAAACCTTTGAGAAACCCCCCCCCCAACCACCCGGGTGATTCCTTTAAATCCTTCATTCCAGGGACTGACTTTAAATAAGGCCAAAAAAAAACTTGTTGTATTGGAGTACCAGCCCTACCCTACTTTGAAAATCAAGGCCCTGTACAAAAAGTATACCTACCCTAATTTTTTACTTGATTTTCAAAATTCTTATTTTTCAAGTTGTTTTACCCTGGAATTTTTAACCGATTCTTTTTCACTATGTTTTGTGTTTTTTGTGTCTGTTGTAACTTTGGCAACTCTCTTTAAGATGTTCAATAATAAGAGTCAAACGTATCAATATAATAAACATTACATCTCTGTGTCATGATATGATTGCATTATAAAAAACAATTGCCAGCCCTACCCTATTTTGCACTGCCCCGTTACTCCAATCCCAACAATGATTTTTTTTTGCCTAAGGTGGGGCTCTGAAAAAGCTCTCATGTCTTAGGGGAGAGTTTTGAGGGGAGCAGTCCATGCCAGCCTGCTAAACATAGGAACGGACAGAAATCCAAGGGGAGCTTAAAATCACTCTTTTAAAAAAGTGCTTAAGGAGAGCTGTAAGGAAGCTCTCACTCTCACTCTCCTTAAAGTCAGTCACTGCAATTCAATTAGGGAAATATGGCTTGTGTAAAAAATTTCAGTGTGAGGACCCAAATAAAACACAAGGTTCATTGATACCCTCACGGATGTTTTAAAGCTCCATGCCTGATCACTATAGCCCTCCCAGAAGTTCCAGATTTACCGGAAAGTGCGTCAACAATTGGTATCAGAAGGCAAAGCTACTTACTTTTACTCATTTCCCTGTGAAAATTCTTAGAGCCAAGGGAGGATGTTGGTTTGGAAGTTACTGAGCGAAAATGTGCCCCATTTGGTGACCAAGATGTAATTTTACACAGACTCTTATGGGGCGGCTTAAAAATTACGTTTTTAGGCTCTCGGCCATTTCAAACCGGATTGAAATAACGGCGCAAAATTTTACAGATGGGGTTTTGGAGTGAACGCCAATCGATGCAAAAATGAAAAAGTTCACAATCCTTAAATGGGCCATACCCCTTTAAAGCTTATTGCTCTTAATTAGCTTCGTGCATTTCACATGTCAATCGGTGGTTTGTATTGGAGTTTTGGTACATTTCTAATTTGAATTTTTTTGCTCTGAATGGACTTTTAACATTTCATGAGGATAACATATATTCCTAGAGGATGTATAAGTATACAGTTTGACGTGGTCTGGTCTGGTATTTTGTGCCCCCTGGTCAGATCTGACACATTCTAATCACGATATAAAATGTCGGTAAGGGGATGTAAGGGCTGATGGTGGAACGGTTACACTTGACCTAAAAACACAGTAAATGATGTGGCCTATTCATTGTTCGAACGGAGTAGCCATATAGTCTAGCGGTAGAACCCATAGGCACTGGTGTAAAGCTTTCAATTCAAAAATTATCCCCATCTGAAGGATTAAGCTGAGGAAGTGTTTGGTAAAAAATTGTGGTGAAAATTTAAATGCTTGTTAGTGATGTAGCCAAATGTAAAAAAAATTCAGCCTGTTTACATTGAAATTAAATCAAAAATGCAACGTTTTTTCTGTCGGTTTAGACATTTCTGTAGGCAACTAATACAAGGCGGTAAGAATCTATTGATGTTTTAATCTATATGAAATTACTATATGACACAATATTTGGTGGCCTCAAATTCTCGTTGCCCTTAATAGGACCTTGCACAGAGTGCTGACAAAAATGTCTTGCTGGTTTCTAGATAACATGAACCCGGGGGGGGACACACTCAACTTCATTTGGGTAGTTTAGGAGTGTTGCCGACCGCAGGACCTTGGATCCTGCGAATGAACAAAATGGGAAATGGGGGTCTGAAACTGAAAATTGGAAATTTGGACCCTTGAGAACTAAATTTTGTTCAAAATTAGGCCTCAAAAAGTAGTAAAAATCAAAATTGCTGGTACTGGGGGGGGGTCTTTGTGAACGAGGAGATGGCTGAAAAGGGGGGTTCTTAAGGGTACGTGCATACCCTTACCACCTTTTCAGTCCAGGACCCCCCCCCCCAGGGCATTGACCTTGCTGATTCCAAATCTCAGGATGCAACTTTGTCATTATTGAGTTTTCACCGGGATAAATTTAGCATGCACAGATTCTTCTCCAAAAATAGGCTCAAATTCTTTCATGTTGTTTTAATATAATGTCACATGTATGAATTTTGTTTGATATTTGGGGTCAATATGGGGGAAAATGATACTCGTCCACACGAAGTAAAGAAGTAAAAGCAACATGGGCGTTATACATTGTACCGACTTTCAGCGCACGCGAAGGCAAAGGCCTAAGCCGATGCAACCTACAAAAGGGCAGCAGTGGGTATGCATGCTCGTTACTTCATACTTCAGAAAAAAAAGACAAGGTATATGGGGGATCAGCACTCGAGCTTCTGCCTCTGTTAGATACCTTGGAGCTGACTAACATAGCAAATTTTATATTTTTCTGTTGAACATGCCCATATGACCGATTTCACACCAATATGAAATCAAGATCGTATTTCCCATTGATGAACTGAACAGTTTTTTTTGCTGTCGTGCTGTACACAAGAGGTTCTAGATATGCAAAACTATTACCTTTTCTTAAGGCTGACTCAGAGATTTCAAAATATAATTTTTGTGTAGTAATTAAAAATAGTCAACTAGAACTAAAATGGTCGCATTAAATGCGTATAATTCCGAAGTCTGAGATTAATATGAGTTTTGTTTTCATGCAGGGAGCTTTCTCCAATTAACGTATTTGTCGAAAATGTTAAGACATAGTCACCAAAAGGCAGATGAAGGTAGCAGCAGGTACTTGAACCACTGGGCGGGAACTTCACATATATGGAAGAGACGTAAATGTGCGGCAAAGCCCCCAAAAAGTAGGGGTCCTGTCGTGACAGACTGAAATAGGAGAAAAAAGGGTTTCAGTGAGGAACAAAAGAAAAAAGGGGGGTGGGTCTTTCAGTGAGGAACAAAAGGAAAACACAGGCTTATTGGTGGGACTCAATTTGGTGACTATCACAAAAGGGGGTCTATTGGTTGAAATGGTGTAATTGTTGTAAATAAAAAAGGGGGGTCATATTAGTAAACAGGGAGGTTTGAAAAACAGGCGGTCAAGATGTGCACATACTCTCGTGGGAATGCCCCCCCCCAGGACTCGAACTGATTAGAGTATTAGGTGGCTGATTGGATAATTATGCATTTTATTCTTGTGAAATGCAAATTTCTCCAAAAATGCTTAGGGATCTATGGTCACCAGGCATGGAAAAAATTGGCCATTTGGCAAGCTCCTTGCCAGGAAATTTGGTGTTTGGAGGGAAATTTGTGATAAACAGTGAGATTACTAGAATTTCCTTTGCAAATGTTCAGCATTACTATTTGGATTTCAAACAGCTAATGTTTTTTTAAATATTGTAAAATGACACATTAAGGACTCACAAAGTACGGTATTCAACAATGTCCAGTGACCAGCACACTTAATAAATCAGTATAACTCTAGAACAAATTAAGAACTGCCATTTTGAAGATGGTAAGGTGATTGTTAAATAAAATGTCCTCTCCAGACAGCAGCTTTTCATCCCTAATTCAGTGATATTTTTAGTGTTATTACTGAAAATGTCATGCTCTAATATTTTGGAATATGCTGGGACACATCCTGCATTTTTCAATTCCACTGACTTTGTGTAAATCAGACAGAGATGAATTTTGACCCTCTGTGAGACTCAAAGTGCACGCTTAGTGTGAAATAGCCCAGAATGCTCAGATTCTTTTCAAAAGTGCATCAAATTGTTTGTCTCATTGTGTATAAACTGAAAAGATTATTTAAATAGTTGAAGTAATTTCCTGCCATAGTTATAGGGCTCATTATGACAAGTTGATACAGGGTCTATGGGAGGTCAAAAGCTACTGCCCTATAAGGTCCATATTTAAAAGATGTATGGAGTGAATAAGCATTTTTTGCCATAATATGACCATACAACATGTACAAGTAATTTGCGATTAATTTAATTAAAATCAGACTGTTTTTGAAATTTTACTCCATGATGACCTTGAAAGAATTTTGGCCCATATTCCTAAGACTAAGTACTGTACAACATGTACGAGTAATTTGTGATTAATTTAATTAAAATCAGACTGTCTTTGAAATTTTACCCCACGATGACCTTGAAAGAATTTTGGCCCTTATTCCTAAAACTAAAGGTCAGCAGTTAGCCAAAACCATACATTTTTTTAATCAGTGTGATAGAAGAAATACCATTAGTCCATGATTTAGCTCAATGAATCATTGTATTATGTGTTACCCCTGTAGAACTTCACCCCCTTTATTACTCGATAAGCACCAAGGGCTTCTGGGGACTTGTGATTGTTGCTTCTCACATCATAGCAACTATCCGAAAAAATCAGCTGATGGGCTATTTATTTCCACCTTTTCTCTGTACACAGACAAAAGTGCTTGGATACAGACAAACATGTCACATTAGTGAAGTAAGATTTAATATCAGCAGGGACAATGGCGAGATCAAGAGGAGTCATTTACAGAATATAACTCTAACACCCACACATTATCACAAACCTATCTCAATCAGGAGCTATCAGGCATGTGAAATAATGCACAACTTTCACATGGTACTTTTTCCCGCGACCGATGGGACTGTGATTTTTTATTTAATTTCACAAATCATTAGTTATTTATTCTTAAAGGGCATTTCAGAGATCCGGTGGTGATCATAACCTCTTCTGATCTACAGGAGACACAAAATAAACCATTGCGGAAAATTTTAATGTTATTATTACTATTTTCTGTTTAAATTTAGGAGTATTTTTGTATCTATGTATCCTATTGACCAATCTGTAAATTAATTGTCCAGATCTGGACATTTTACTCAAAAATGGCTCTCGTCTATAGCAAAGTGTGTTTCGATTCTTTCGATTTTGTAATTTTGAGGTGGGCTATGTGCATGTGCAGAACTCGGCTTTGCCAAAAAATTGAGGGCATCCTTCTAAAAGGAAATCTCTGATTCCCTTTAAACAGCTGATGATTCACGCCATTTCATTGGTTCCTGCCCATGTTATATGAGACGATATACCACACGGTTGGCATGTCGGCGAGTTCCTGCGATTGTAGTGCGACGCACGTGCTCTACTTTTGGGTCCGTGGTAACAAAAAGTACTAGTAAAGGGTCCGATCGTCGGGGTTTTTGGACAAATTACTGTATTTAATGAAAGGAACAGTTGTAGGACTATACATAAATCTCAAATAAACAAAATTTACCAAAAAATATTCCAAAAACCTTGTAACCGTTTAAAGCAATTAATCAGCACATTTTCAAAGGTGGTGTATCATTGCGTGTGCGTGAAACATCATGCCGGGTTGTTCGAAGATTTGTCAGGTGAAACAAACAGTAATTACCTCTTTCTACGGTAATTAAAAATTGAGAAGAATTATGAATGATTTATGTAAACTGTGAAAGAATGAGAATAAAGTTATTGTTTTAGACCTGAACTGGGTGTCAATCTTTTTTTTTTTCATTACTTGGGTGAACCATTATTTTGCGTGCCGAATCGTACCTCGTTGTTCCACTTAAAATAATGGTTATCGCCTGTGATATATGAGATTGTAGACACATGGTTGTCACAACAATACCTTTATTCTCTAATTTCACATAACTATGTCTCCTTTGTGAATTAAATCCATATGAAATTAATGGCCATTTACAGTAATAGCCATGGCTTAGTCAGGTTCTCTGCCAGGACCCCGCAGCACAGCATGGGTGTAATGGGACTGGCATGTGAGTGGCCCCCAGATTGAATCCAACTCTGCATCTGTAATTCCTGTACCTTCCCTTCTCTCTGAACTTAGGCTAGAAATGTGTGGCTTAGAATTAAAACATGTTCCTATTTTTCCACATTGGTGTACATTTGTTATACATTACCCTAACCCATCCAATCTCACATTCGCGATGTTTAGGTAACTGGGTACAATGTGGTGCACATTCATGATGATTCTAATGCAGTTAAAGCGCCCAGCCCAGCTGTGTTCAGGGCGCTCTAACTACATCAATCTCCTGAACTGACTGTGGCAATTCCTGAAATCAGCAGGTCATGGTGCTCTACCCCACTGCGTGACTCATCTTGCATGTGCCACATGCACCTGGTGTGAAACCTCGTAATTTTGCGTGCAAGAAAAATGCATCATGTACGAGCAAACACATACATGGCCATGGCGCATCATTACACTGTTGGCATGGCTGGTTTTATGGACTGGATTCGAGGTCCACCTGATCAAATCCCATCCTGCCTTTGCACTTATCCTCTTTCTTAACTATATTTTTTTCCCTTTTTTGTACCTTCCTCTTCTCCCGGCTTAGGCTAGAAACATGTGGTAACCATGGCCATCAACAACCACAGACATGCCGTGGATGACCAGGCTCAAGTGATGCATTAGGAACCATCCCCATTTTTATGATTTTAAAAAAAGTAATACAGTAGGAGGGAGAAAGTATTGCGGAATTGCAGTCACACGGTCAATAATCAATTTTCCACACATGGTTTCCCCAAAAGTGCTTTTTTTCCATATAGTTTTTCTATAGCTTCTAATGGCCCATGGAATTGTCTGGTTGGGCCCCATTTTTTTGGTTATCACATCTGAGCTGTAGGCATTGTCATGAAAGGGACACACACATGGACACTGTAGCCGATTTTGGGAGTAAGCAATAGCCAATGTGTGGATAAGCTGCTCCCGAATGAGCGAAATGTAGGGCCGTCAAAAATTTGAACGAGCGGTGTGAAAGCGATCTATGGCGTCGGGCTATCGTCCGTCTGCCATAGACGTACACAGAATGAAGGGTGAATGAAACTTGATGTGAAAACCAGTCTGTGGTCCCTGGGGGTAACTTAGTACAAAAGTGGGTATAGGGATGTGCCACAAACAAAATCAGGTAGCAAAAGCAGGACTTCCGGTATATTCAATGACCCCTTTTTCTTGCACCAATTTGGTATTTGAACGGGGCGGGTTTTTTTTCAAAATTTGGTAAATATTTGGCAATTGAATTGTCAATCAAAATAAGGTCACAAATTCTTGGGAAAACTTTGACTACTTCTCAAAATGGAATAAAAATTTGTGTCAATGGTACATGGATTGTGTCAAATTGGTACTTTTTTTACAAATTGGTATATGTATGGGTGGCCACTTCAAGTTTGCGGAGGCAAGTTTGATGCTTTGAAGAAAAAATAGGCAGTAACGAGTAACTGGTGGAGGGCGCGGGGGACGGGGGTAAGTTGCAACTAGGGTTGCAAGGGGTGGAAAGTTTCTGGAATTTTGGAAACCTTTCCCGGAAAAACTTTCCGGGAATTTGAAGGGCCCTGCGGATATTGGGAATTTTCGGGAATTTCAGTTTTATTAAACAATTTAAATGATTTACCCCTGAAAACTTAAAAAACCATGTTAGCTAGGCTTTCTTTCAAGTATGTACTGTTTGGTGCTAAATATGACATATTGCTACAGGCCAATAACTTATTCTAGAGTGTACCAACACAATGTAAGCGCTAACTGGAAATTTAACTCACTAGAAGTAGTTTATCTGATATTTTGAAAGCAATAACGTGACCAGATATGGTTACAAAAACCAGTTGCAGATGAAAAGGGAATTCATTGTAAAATTAGTACACAAAAGATTACAACACGCATGCAAAAATTTTCAGCAATGGTCTGATTTTAGATTTTGGGGAAATCCCCATTTTTATATTTTAGCCTGTTACAGTGGATTTGGGATTGGGATCATACGTACAGAAAATCAACCCCAAAATGGGGTTACAAAGAAAAAAAAAATTTGGAAATCTGGGATTTCCAAAACATCTGACATGAGCTGGATGGGTGAATTTCCACCGAAAATGTTCATTGCCGTTAAAAGCAGCAGTCAAACCATTTAGTAAAGCTTGATTTCGAATTTCTCACTTAGGGTCCACAAGACCTGCGAGTGAGCGATTAGATGAATATAAATAAAAATACATTGCGGTCCACGAACACGAGTGTAGTCTGCGGTAAAATTTGTGAATGGGGGCCAAAGGTGCACATGAGGTCAACAACATGTCACCCCACTACGCCCCCCTCCTTTCTAAAAGTACATCATTGTAGCCACATTCCAGGGAACTCATACAGCAAGCAGATATAAGAGTTAAATTTTGACCACCAGCACACACACCCACCACCCACCACCTATAGACATTGACGCAGAGTTAGCCCTATGTGCCTTCTGCGGTGCTGCAGACGACACAAAAACGACCCAAACATGATTGTTTTTGTAAAGAGTTGTTGGTTATTAAGGTCTCAGTTCCTTTAAAACATGCTTGTTTTTGATTGTATGTTTTCTGAAGCATTCAGATAAGATTTCCTAATCTGCACAAAAGGACCTTAGTTGTTTTTGTATCAATTTAATAAGATGTGGAAATACCAAATTCCGAAATTTCCTAAAATTCCCATAATTCACGTAAATCCCACATTTCCATGAAATTTTCCCATCTGAAAATTCCTGGAATTTTGCAACCCCTACTTGCACCTTTTCCAGGCAGGGAACCAAAGATGAGTCCTCTGCAAAGAGTAATTATGTTCAAACTTGAAGTGTAACTGAGTATGTAAAAAGAAAGAAAAGTTTAAAGCAAAAGGCCCTAGAGATTTAAGGGGGTTCACAAATTTGGTATATTCAAGCCAAATGCAAGGCTGGTGCTATATACATACCCATCGTGCATGGGATTTCTAAATGGCTATACAGGACCACAAACTTTAGCAATTGCTGGGGTACTACACATCACACATAGGATATGGGGGGGGGGGGTTTGCGTGGGGTTGGGGTGGTTTCGGGGGGGGGGGAGGGGGTCAGTGCAGTGCGTAAAGGCGGGCGGGGGGAGGGGGCCGTTAAGGGGGAAGGTATGTCCCCCCCCCAACCCCGACGACTTTGCCGGGAAAAATTTGCCAAAAATCATGACTAAATACAGCCGGTTTTTAGCCTCTGACTGGTAAAATTTGCCATTGACCCCCCCCCCCCAAGCATTGGGAAAATCCCAAGACAGGGCAGGAAATTGCCCTCAGCGCAGAAGGCCCTGTTACGCCACTGGCGACAGTGGGACTAAATTTGTTTCTAATGTGCGGCCAAAAAAGTCGATTTGTCAACATAAATTGGTAATGTGCTTAGTTTCTTTATGAACCAGTACACCAATAAATGAAATATTTGGAGGGGGATTTATGAGATTCATTAGTCATACTATTAGGTAATTAAGGAAAGACTTGAACGAATTTTTGCCAATTAACTCCAACAGCACGTTAATGTTAGTTAAATGTAATTGACACATGAAAAATAAGCCTTGCTTACACGTTTACATGTGAAAATTAAACTATGAAAAATTTACCATAAAATATGCCCCTGCAAAAATATAATTGCGAAAAGTTGACCTGTGAAAAATAAGCTTTGCAAAAAAGGAAACTCTCGGACAAAATGAACCATTAAAATTTACATGTGAAAAAAGCGCACTCCGAAAATTGAACTTTGAGAAATTTTTAGACTCTGTGAAAATTAACACTCTTGAAAATAACCCTGGAAAAATTTTACACTTGTGAAAATTTTGACCTGTGAAAATTGCAATGTGAAAAAAGCACATGGTACGGGCACTACGAGCTGTGTCTGAAGCTTGTCGTGTACACAGCCATTGGGACAAACATATATGACAGGTCGTTGTGAATTATCCATCAACAATGGCCTATGAATGATATGAAATGTAAACCTATGCCAATTTATCTATAAAGTAGTCTCATACATCGGTTCAATTTTTGGTACAACATTAACATTGTTTGAAATTATATTTACTAAGTTCATGAAAATCAAAATCTTGTAATGTTGAATAATTATTAATCTTTTCCTGGAGGCTGGCCAGCGCACACAATTGTTGAAGAAACCCATATTCCTTGGCCGGACTCGAACTGGCAACCTTCGTATTACTAGTACGAGGCTCCTTACGAATTGGACGTACAAGCCAGGGTTGGAGAGAGGCGTAATTTATTTATAGGTGTTAGTCCGAAAGGTGTCCATTCGTTTTCCTAGCGTATAGCATCAGAACGGTATATTTTACATATACAATTTATATTTGTTTTTGAAATTTTTTTGCTATATAGTTCTCCAATGCCGACAAGGATATATTCATCCTTGTTGCCTGGAGAACTTAAGTAGTAACAATTTCAAATCCTTGTATGTTATGTTCGGCAGTGAGTACATTGACGTGCATGACCCTTGAAACATTGGCATGCCAGGTGGGGCAAAGGGTGTCAGAGTGCCCCCTCTAAATATCTTGAGGGGAAATTGGGAAATAAAACACGGAAATTCATTTTATCAACCAATGCACCCCTTTTCTTCGGACTCTTTTGCCCTGCGAGACCGAGACATTTTTGCTTGTGATCGAGATATTTGTTGCACCTACCAAAATTGACCCCTTGAAACCACCGGGCTGGCTACGCGCCGCCATGAAAATTGGGCAACATTTTTTGGAAAATTTGGTTCAACATGGTTTGGTGTAAGTTAGTTTATACTTAAATATAAGCAGCGATTTGCTGTTCGAAACCTAAAAACAAAATCATCAAAAATTCATATTTTGTTAATTTTTGTTACTGTCATATATACATGCTTAACATTACCGTTGTTGAGATAGCCACATTTCGTGTGACAATCTTCACAGATTCAGCAGGATTAACATAATGTTTGTTGTGCAATGGACAGTATAATCCATAGTCTTCTGAACCAACCATGAATTGCATTCTATGAGTTTAGGATTATAACCATTACTCCAATTATCCGTCATTTCTTTACTAAGTTG
>JAMKCH010047920.1:0-10842 GCA_023653785.1 Ophioderma brevispina
GCCGCCGCTGCCACGGCTGCATCGATATAGGTGACTCCGAGATGACGTCATTTTCCTTGAAAAGTGTATGATGGGAAAAGCGTAAATGCAGATTACATAGTGCATGATGGGCTACTATCAATGATCGCGCAAATGCCCATTATGCAGGATGAAAAATGATTACTTGTCATGGGTAACAATAAAGTGCATAATGGGAACGGTAGAGCATCGCGCCGCCGCCGCTGCCACGGCTGCATCGATAGAGGTGACTCAGGGATGACGTCACTTTCCTTGAAAAGTGCATGATGGGAAATGCCCATTACATGTTACATGACGGAAATGCCGATTACATAGTGCATGATGGGAAATGGGATGCTATCAATGGTGGGAACGGTAGAGCATTGCGCCGCCGCCGCCGCCGCTACCACGGCTGCATCGATATAGTTGACTCCGGGATGACGTCACTCTCGTTGCAATATGAAGACTTATAAAGCGTAAGTAATGATTGTTTGCACTTGCAAATTGAAAAAATGCAGATCGTAACAAATAAAACTATTTCAGTTGACATTATTTGACATTATGACCTTAATGTGTCACAAAATGCACCAAAAATAAATGAATATCTGACATAATGCATGATGGGAAATGGGATGTTATCAATGGTGGGAACGGTAGAGCATTGCGCCGCCGCCGCCGCCGCTGCCACGGCTGCATCGATATACATGTAGGTGACTCTGGGATGACGTCACTCTCGTTGAAAACAATAATAATAATAATGAAGACTTATAAAGCGTAAGTAATGATTGTTTGCACTTGCAAATTGAAAAAAAATGCAGATCGTAACAAATAAAACTATTTCAGCTGACATTATTTGACATTATGACCTTAATGTGTCACAAAATGCACCAAAAATAAATGAATATCTGATCACAAAAGGTGAAGCTTCGCGGCGCCGCCGCAGCTCGCTTTTTAAAAAGGTGAAGCTTCGCGACGCGGCCAAAATGGTTGGGTATTCTAAAGTTTAGCCTATTGCTGTATACCATTTTTGTAGATACACAATTTTCTTGTACAATTTCTGTTTCTACAAGAGTATAAGGGCTAGGGCTATTGTCGGCTATGATGTTTTGAGGCAAACAGAAGACTATTTTTTACTCAGTCGCACATAATACGAAACGCTCACCAGCGAAGCGGAGCCTCGCGTCTTGTTCATTCTGTATTTAATACAATCTGATGGTTCTACCCACTTATGCAACTGCCCAGTACAAATGATACACAATAGCTCCTACTCATTGGACAACAACGTCGCCCATACAAAAAGGAATAGCGCATCATTGATTGGCCACATCAAATAACTCATAAACGCCCATATATGGAAAAGCAACCCCCCACGAAGAAATTTTCGCAATCACAAAAAATGATCTTGAAATACATAAAATCAGCAGTACAATCTGAACAAGGCTGTCTTACCGAGCTGGCGAGCTAAACCGCAGACACCTGTATTGGAATCCAGATACTAAAAACAGTTATGGCTATGATTAAGTATGACAATGCCTTTAGGTCAAAAATACTAATTGCTTTATGGTATTTCGCTGGCTGGTAATTCAGATTCAGACTGCCTTGAACAAGGTTAGTGCCTCTTAGGTATTCAGCAGAGTAAAATTTGATGTCACTCCTGCCAGTCTGTGCAGAAACTCCTCTGGGGTTTATCCTTCATGAAAGACTAAGCAGAATTAGAGCTAGTGGGTAATAGGATTATAGAATTCATTTGTGAAAGTTGTTCAACTACTTTGACATATAATCGGTTCAAAGAGCTAGGTGCTGTGATAAAAAACAATCCACAAATTCAACTAAACCCTTTTACAATTTAATCAGTCAGGTTAATGCAACCATCAACATAAAGCTTGGGCCTATCCTCAAGACAATCTTCCTTCATTATTATGTATTCTAGGACAAGATTTCCATGACACAAACATTAGCTTGGTTCACCAAATTTTAGTTCAGGAGCCACTACTGTAAGAGCAAGAATTCTTGCACTACATTTTTTTTGCGTTTCTCCTGCTTCAAGCACTTTCTGCAAAAATAAATGTGTGAAAATATTTTTTTTTTATGTTGAGGTCCATGTAAGAAAACTTGAAATTGTGAATCAAAGAGTGCAACAGTTTAAAATCCTGAAAGCGCAAGCAATTAATCGCACAGAAATTTCAACTTTTCCAGCACTTGAACATCGTATTTTTTTATCATGAAACTTGTGTTCATTTTGTTGTATAGCTGAAAAAAAAATCAGGTTTTTGTAAAAGTAAATTACTAAATTCCTACTGTCAGGCTACCGTCAACGCTACGCTACGGATAAGCAAATGAACTCTAACCCGTCCGATAGTCAATTGGAAGCAATCAAGTTGCTCCTATTGATTGTAATTGCATGTCGGACCTCAAAAACTATTTATTTTACCGGCAACGATTTCTATTGCACCTCGGCCGCTTTCCCGTCAGAATACCCATTGCTTCTGATTGCCTTTCGGCCCCTTTCCCTGAGGAGATCGCCAAAAACCAATTGCTTTTTATTGGACTTGAGATGTCCATCCACCATAACACGTAGTTCCAGTAGACATGTTCTATCCCACCATGCACTACCTTCCCGAAGTCCTGCGGGGTTTTCTGCCCAACGTTCCGATTTAGCAGATGTGTCAAGGTCAAATTTGCTCAGATATCATGTTATATCATGTGATGACTGATGAGTCAATCAAAGATAGGTAAGAAAGTAGGACCTGGGGGGTTAAAGATACTACTGATGCCTGCATTTATTACACAGCAATCTCTGTTCAGTGTAAGGTGGAACATGTCCCCATTCTTTTGCCACTTATATTCCACACATTTTGTCAGAGGAGATGCTCCAAGTTGTGCCAAAATAAAATATAGCACTATGGTATATTTACTCTAAGGTTGCATCATGACCTCGTTCTTCCCTAGTGTTATTTCAATGTGCTTTATCAAAGGTCATGTTTCACCTTATAGTGAACACACTAAGCCACCTACTCGTGATGATCAGCTGAGTCCATTACAGGCTTGGCCTCACCAGAGGTCACCTGTTACTTGCAAACTTTCAACTAAAGACTGCATTTCTCCACTTTTCTTCTCTCTCTATCTCTCTCTCTTGGAATGTATAGCAATCAATCAAGGTCAACTTGGCCTGGCCATGCTGACAGCCTATGCAGTCAATACCACACATACCCACCCACATGCACCTATCCCAGAGGGTGTATTGAGTCAATCCCATAATGCACCAGTTTTGGGAAATTTCACTCAATACGGTCATCCCACCAAACCCCTATTCTTAACACATAAAAACCCTGACTTTTACACTCATTTTAATTCCCAAAGCATTAGTACAAGTTTAGGTAACTTTTAGGATGATCATGAAATGTTTTGTGGTCCTCTAACTTCTTTAATACTTTTTATCCCTAAGTACCATCATTTTGTACAGTATAGGCACATTGCAATGCATTATGGGATTGGTTCAAAACACCCTCTGCACCTATCCATATCAAAAGAAGAAAGTCATGATCCAAAATGTTTTGTGGTCTTGGGAAATTCCTAAAAAGTTCAAAAATTATTTTATAATGGACAGGGGTAATATGGCCACATAACACCAATTTGATCCCAAATCTGCCTTCAGATTTCCAATATTTGGTATTTTATTCACCACTCCTCTCCAAGACCATCAAAGCACACTCATTATAATTGTTTCCTCAGTGTGATACCCCCATTTGTAACATGGAATATTCCACAATGGGGAGTTTGTTGACAACAATATACCCTATTTCTTGAAACAACTCGCCTCACAATTCATCCAAAATTCCACCTCCTTCCTACACAAGGCTTTCAGCCCTAGAAAAGGCTTCAATTCATAACATATTAAATTTCTAGCCCCAAATATTGCTCTCTCTAACAAAACCGTCGAGAAGTTCATTTTCCATAAACAATGAAAAAAGACAATACCTTACCCTCTGCCTTCTGCCTCACATTCTTGGGGTGACTTGCCATTTGGTCTAATCCCACTTGGTCTAATGGCCATTTTGGCTAACTCCAATTGATCTAATACAATTTAGTCTAATAACCATTTAGGCTAATAACCATTTAGTCTAATAGCCGTGTAGTCTCATGTTCATCTGGTCTAAATCTCATATCGTCTAATATCCATATCATCTATAACCAATTTGATCTATAAATGCCAATTGGTCTATCATTCATTTTGTCTAATATCCATTTCATTTGGTCTAATACCCAATTGGTCTAATATCCATATGGTCTATTATTATGCATCTGTGGTGCAATACCACAGTGCGATTAGCGCGTACCGCCCAACACTGCACAATACGCAAAATATTGGGCACTCGGTCAAGCAAATACTGTTTTTATTAGTTTTGAAGCCATTTTAAAACTATTTTTGTCATGTCAGCTTCTTCTTGCATAATAATAATAATATTGGATGGCTTTTTTCGGTTGATAAACAGGAAAATATCGCCCTCGCAGAAAAAATATCAGGCCGTTTCGGACTCGCCAGATTTTGATCTAGGCTCGGGCGATAGTTCTGGTATCAACCTAAGCCATCCAATATTATATAAATATCCTATGTCTAATATCCATCTGGTCTAATACCCCTTTGGTCAATACCCATGAGTCTACTACCTTTGGTCTAATATCATTTGTCTAATATCCATTTGTCTAATGTCAATCTGGTTCAAATGGGCAATGTTGTGCTAGCACTGCACTGTGTGATGTGGTAGTACAATTATTCATCAGTCTCTTTACAGTGGTGGTGACTTTAATTTTGGTCTTTTCAGTTTTACTTTGTTCTTATTTTTTTACTATCTAGCATTCTGTTGGAGGCAGATTTATAGCATACCCACTGTTAGGATTGAGAAAATGGAAATGGCCGTGAGTTATTTGGTACTTTTTGTGATGATCCATAACACGTTATTTATGCAAGTGCTGAACTACACAATCTTTTCTCGACATTCTTCTGTGGTTCGTTTTCTCCCAGAACCTCTTCGGATGAAAAAAAACAATATGAGAAAAAAAAAATTAAAGGTGACCCAGTCAAAAAACTGGACACATTTTTTACAATTGTATTTGCCATACAGGCTACGATTAAAGCATTTGGTAGAATTGCACATGCATACTCTTTTTCCCACACCAAACAGCTTACTTCCCGAACAAGTCACACAACACTGTTGTACATTGCCAAAAGTCGTAGTATGAACAGAGGATGATCCAAGAGAGCTATGATAGAAGATAAACATATATGTTATGTTAAAACTGGGACCATGTTAAACGTTATAAGTTAAACAGGGCTAAATGTTCCTTTTTAATGGTATTTAGTACAGAATAGAGGAGATGAAAACTGTATAAACCACACAAGCTGTTTTTGAGATATTAAACTTCAAAATTGGGCATTTCAGAGTTCTAACTGTGCAGTCTGACTTTGAAAGAGATGAGGACATTCTAGAAAGCAGCGCTCCCATTTTCAAAATCAGGATTTTAGTATTTGCTTATATAGCTTATCAATGTCGTTCGATCACACCTGAAGCGAATATGCCAAATACGCTGTCTTTAGTAGAGTAAGAGAATATTTAGTTATGTTCTGTCCTGCACAATGAAAAAATTCAAAGCATGCGTTTCTATAGGGATGATTATTATAGCAGCGCAAGTTTTTATTTTTTCCTAACAAGTAGTTTGTCAAATTAATAAACTGTTGCTTTGTGGTTTCGGAGACATATGGAATATTTACAAATTTATATGATTAGACACATTAGATTATAAAGCATTGTTATTACAGGGGATGTAGATGGTTTTTAGTGTAGTTATTGTATTGTTGGCACTTTTATTTACAGGAGCAGAGACAAGAAAAGAAATCTCATAACTGATTAAAAAAAAACAAACAAGTTAGATGTTTGATACCATGAGCATAAGATTGCATTTAGAACAATCAACTTGTTTACAAAACTTGATTCTCCCGTTGACTTTTGACCTTGGTGGTGACATTGACCTCACATAGTTCTAAGCTTTAATTTAACATAGGTTACAACTTCCTGTCATTTCAAATAAAAAAATAGATTAAAGCCAATTGGGCGCAAAATGTGTTAAACGAATGCCCAAGTTATAAGCTTTAATTTAAAATAGGTACATTTCTGCCATTGCAAATAAAGAAGAAATAGAAAAAACGCCCATTGGGCGCAAAAGTGTGTTAAAACTGAATGCCCAAGTTATAAGCGTTAATTAAACATATGTTACACTTTCCTGTCATTTCAAATAAAGAAAATAGAAAAAACGCCCAATGGGCGCAAAAAATGGTAAAAACTGAATCCCCAATTATAAGCTTTAATTTAACTAGGTTACGCCTTCCTATCATTCAAATAAGGAAATAGCAAAAATAGAAAAAACCGCCCATTGCGGCGCAAATGTGTTAAAACTGAAGCCCTAAGTTTATACAGCTTTAATTTAACGTAGGTTACGCCTTCCTATCATTCAAATAAAGAAAATAGAAACGACGCCCAATTGGGCGCAAAATGTGTAAAACTGAATCCCCAAGTATAAGCTTTAATTTATACATAGGTTACCCCTTCCTGTCATTTGCAATAAAGAAAAGAGAAAAAAACACCAATTGGGCGCAAAATGTGTTACAAATGAATCCCAAGTTTTAAGTTTTAAGTTAACATAGGTTACACCTTCCTGCATTTCCAATAAGAAAAATAGAAAAAACGCCCAATGGGCGCAAAAATGTGTGAAAACTGAATCCCCAAGTTTAGAAGCTTTAATTTAACATAGGTTGAACCTTCACTATCATTTAAATAATGAAATTAGAAAAAACGCCAAATTGGCGCAAAATGTGTTAAGAAACTGCAATCCCCAACTATAAGCTTAATTTAACATGGTTACACCTTCCTGTAATTTGAAATAAAGAAAATAGAAAAAAACGCCAATGTTGGGCGCAAAATGTGTTAAAAATGAATCTTCCCAAGTTATAAGCTTTAATTTAACATAGGTTACACCTTCCTGTAATTTTAAATAAAGAAGATGAAAAAAACGCCCAATAGGCGCAAAATGTGTTAAAACTGAATCCCAAGTTATAAGCTTAATTTAACAAAGGTTTACACCTTCCTGTCATTCAAATATAAAGAAAATAGAAAAAACGTCCAATGGGCGCAAAATGTGTTCAAAAACTGAATCCCCAATTATCAGCTTCAATTTTAACATAGGATACGCCTTCCGATCATTTCCAATAAAGAAAATAGGAAAAAACGCCCAATTGGCGCAAAATGTGTTAAAAATGGAACCCCAAGTTAGAAGCTGTAATTAATAGTACACCTTCCGTCATTTCAAATAAAGAAATAGATAAAAAAAAAAAAAACGCCCAATTGGGCGGCAAAAATGTGTTAAAAAATGGAAATCCCAAAGTATAAGCTTTAATTTAACATGAGGTTACACCTTCCTGTCATCAAAGTAAAGAAAATAGAAAAACGCCCAATTGGGCGCAAAATGGTTTAAAACTGACTCCCCAGTGTATAAGCTTTAATTTAAATAGGTACACCTTCCTGTCATTTCAAATAAAGAAAATAGAAAAACGCCCAAGTTGGGCGCAAAATGTGTTAAAACTGAATCCCCACGTTATAGGCTTTATCTTAACATAGGTTACACCTTCTGACATTTCAAATAAAGAGATAGAAAAACGCCCAATTGGGCGCAAACTGTTTTAAAACTGAATCCCAAGTTATAAGCTTTAATTAATTTAACATAGGTACACCCTTCTGTCATTTCAAATAAGAATAGAAAAAACGGCCCCATTGGGCGCCAAAATGGTTAAAACTGAATCCCCAAGTTATAAGCGTTATTCATTGTTAGGTTACACCTGCCGTCTTTTCAAATAAACGATGTACCTAAAAACTTAGTTCTTAAATAATATCAACACAATACATGGTAAATAAAAGTCTTCAATCATTACGTAGTATAATCTACGTGGCCTGATCATGTCTTACTTCTAAACTCTCCTATTGTTACCACCCTTTATCTATCCTGAACGTTTTTAACCAAACTCCCATCAAAAAGCAAGTCTCACAGAGACTCTAAAATCAAAGACAAATGCTTTTTAACGGCCATTTCAAAAACATGCAATGATGTATTTGTCTCTGAAATTGCATCGCATTACAAACCCAACACTAAAAACTCCAAATTAAAGTAGTACGTAGATCATTTCATAAAGGAAACCATTTTAATGGAAATGACCTTCAGCATAAGAAAATGACTCCTTCGCATTTTGAGAGTAGTGGTTTCTATAGTTCGGGGGTGGGGTGTCGCTAAGGCGACACGACAAAAAAAAAACTTCTCTGGTACTTTGAGCCAGTGCAGATAAACACAATTCCGGTGGCAGCGATCCCTGTATACAACTTGAATGGCTTCCCTCAGTGGCGTAACCAGACCTTTGCAAATGGGGGGGGGGGGGAGAAATGCCAAAGGGGGGTTGCCGAGGCATTTCTGAGTGGGCGAATTTGGGCCCTTCTCATAGACACTGTACAAAAGGTCAGTTCAGAGTGGGGGGGGGGGTGTGCAGGGGAAAGGGTCTGGTTCTGAATGGACGGCAGGAGGGGTGCTTGCCACATCCCCACTGCTGGTTACACCACTGCTTCACCTTGATGGATTGGTGATTGTCTGCAAAGCAGGATTCATCAACATGTATGTCTTAGATGGTAACCACTTGCAAGCTTGTTGATGGGAATTATAGAATGGAGTATGGTTACAGTTGCACTTGCTTTACCATGATCAAATTAGAGTTATTCGAAGGTGCTGCTCTGAACCTGGCTTCAATGCATTTCGATACTCATATGCAATGTTGGAATTCCGAAGGTCTTATTACTATAGGACAGTGTGAGTGAATTAATGTGGTAGACCACACTTGGAGAGTTGTTTCGTTAAACACATGATATTTCCGGGCCCTACTGGATTAATTGGAAAAATATGAACTTTGTACTGATACCCAAAATCACAAGTTTGATGTGGAGTAAAGCAAGGAGACAAGGTTGTCAATTGTCAACCGTTTAAATGAAATAAGTAAAACAGTCCCCGAAAGTTCTTACTAGCTGGGTATAATTACTGAAAATTGGTCCCGTTACTGGTCTCTTACATGGGTAAAATTTGTGACTGACACTTGCAACACAGAGCTCTCTTGTGACCTGGGGGGGTGGGGGTTCGCACGTCACAGTGTAAAGTTGATATTTGTTTAATGCTCTTGAGTCTTTCCAACGCCCGTCTCGCTTTCTGTGACAGAGGACTGAAAAAATGCGGGTCTTTTGGTGCTAGACAGTCCAAATCGCCCAAATTTAAGGGGTTTCCCCGAGTCTTTTTGGTGAGATTTTTTGCAAAATTTTCTAAAAATCGAGGTCTTTGGGGTGAACATTTTCAAAATTTCCCCTAATTTTTTTTTTTTTTTAATTTTACTGTTTTAAATTTTTTCTCAACACACTATAGGGTCTTTGGGGAATTTAAAAAAAAAGGGATCTTGGGTGGTGACACGATGCTGAAAAGGGGGTCTTAAACAGCCTAAATACAGTGGCGTAGCCAGGTGGGGGTAGGGGCTGCAGAGTGGCCCCTCTGAAAACAATTTTACACCTGCCCCCTGATTTGCATTGGTTTGTACAGTTAATTCAGTGAAGTATAAAAATAGTAAGTAAGCAGGTATTTCAGTGACCCAAGGTTCCGCGTCATTTTGACTTTACTTTTCCTATCTGACCCCCCCGCGAGAAAAATGGCCGAGCGTCATTTTGACCCTGCGTCTTTTTGAACATAAGCATCTCAAAAGTCGGCCAAGGTCGGATTTCCTTTCCCAAAACTCTAAATTCCCATAGTCGCAAGGTGATTTTGACTCGCGGCTCTTTGCACACAAAGGTTTCAAGAATCAAGCTTAGTGGGCTTGAAAGTTTCCCAATACTAATTTTCCATAGCGCAAGTCAATGTAAGCGCATCACCCACATAACCTTGACAAAGATATTATTACGAGGTATGCGCAAATTAAATCCTATTGTGTGATATCTGCTTGACTGCACCAGTAAGTCTTAACATCAATATAGATGGCCGATCAATTCGATTGAAATGAATTCTGTTGTGGTCTGCTTGAATGCACAAGTACATGAGAAGGGGAGATCTCTAGTATGATTTGATTTAAGGCATTATGTATTATGAAGTAGTGTGAAGCATCAATCACTCCACAGTATACTCCAACTCAGAACTCGATCACGTTCACCTGCTGTCACTGATAATTTACATTGTGCATTCTGCATATTCGCATTAACTCAAACGTGACTTAGATTATGCTCTGGGCATGCTCAATTATTACTATAAGCCCCCGCCCATCATGCAGTGACTCTAGATAGACTTGAATTTTATATTCCTATTGGAATACATTTATACAATTTGGGACATCGACGACCCTCTTACAAACTATAACCAACAATCGACGTACACAAACCCTTATATTCCTCGCTTGTTACCCTCTTGACTTTGCTTGACTTTGCCACCGCACCCCTCAGCCCCAAGAAAACATGGAGATAAAATGGGTTTGCATTTTAGGTGGTCCTAATCACGTCTTACAATTTTCTTGTGTGGCAGTGGACAGTGTGTTATTTGTCATGGTTGAATGATGTTCATTGACAATGTTTAAAGCAATACAGCACATTTTTTGAAGAGTGCCCCCAATTTCAAAATTTAGATTTTTGCAGTGGCAATGGGTCTTAAGGTGGGCACTCTTTCGTGACGCACAGATTTTGTAAGTGGAGAAATCATCAATTTCCAAGTTTTGTACAAAACTTTGTCTTG
>JAMKCH010047921.1:0-111673 GCA_023653785.1 Ophioderma brevispina
CTGGAAACCGGTCCCCAAAGGACAGCAAAATATCTCACACCGGTTTTGGTTTTTTACCGGAACTAACTACCATTACACCAAACGTGGAGTGATTTAGTGTTGTGCGCCCTGAGCTCACATGCCAAAGGTTATAAGTTCATAACCCAAGACTTGGTGTTGACAAAGATTAGTAGAGTGTTTCTAGAACATCCTATATGGCAGACCTAATAAAATCCTTTTTTCATTGTGACAAACCAGCCAACTGTAACACATACCGTACCTAACCTGTACTCTTCCTGTGTCTAGATGCTCTAGATAAACAAACACTTTTCAGTGTGATTGATGTCATGCAGTTTGTGACGGTTTCCTTACACAAAGTTTTGTTCGATTTTCACCACAAACCAGGCCAAATTGATCATTGTACAAGTTATGAAACTACACACTTTTGACTTTGATAGTCTAAGTTGCAATTACTCCAGATGATAGTGTGAAACACTATGCAACTTAACAAAACAGCCAACTTCAAATCACTCCAATGACTGTGCAAACAAGAATAGTCTTTTAAAAAGACTAGGGTAGGGTAGGGTAGGGTAGGGTAGGGTAGGGTAGGGTAGGGTAGGGACTTGCCGATCTTAATTTTTCCATGAAATTTGGCACACAGAATGACTACTCAAAAGTGATATCATTACTGAAAGAAAATTTGAAAAATATCAATTAGTTTGAAAATTAGGGGCAAATATTAATTTCCATGAGTACAAAAGGCAGCTTTTTTCTTGGACAGGCAATCTAATAAGGACAAAATTGGATGTGTTATTCATTACTGTCCATACAGAACTTACTACAACATGTAATCTTTGAACACTGCCGTTTTCTTCTTTTTCTGTCAATTTTTCAGTTGGAAGATTAAATGTATGAGAATTCTACAGACTTAACCATCACTTTTAAGCTATTCCTGCAAATTTAAAATATTTGACTCATTCAGGTGGATCAGTGATAGTGCCTTTAATTGTCATTTGTTCTTGACAAGTCTAAATGCATGGGTACCCACCAAAGGTCAACAGTCACATATATGTGATGGGATCTGGAAAACCCGCCACATGGTGAAAAATTTATATTTTGAGTTTTGACTATCATTGCAAAGTTTGAAATATAAAGTTTTCATAACTTTTTACTTCTTTCTTCTATGGTACAAATATCAAAAGTTATGCCTCATACAATCTGACAAAAAATAAAGTAAACATAACAGGTTTTAAGGTATTTTCTTTATTTTTTTCAAAACTGTTCTGTGCGACATGCGACGGGTTTTCCCAGATCACATCACATATGCAGAAAACTAAGTTTTGTCACCAACCATTCTGTTGGTGCAAAGGGGTCCAATTGGACCCAGACCAATTTTTTCGAGTGTAGGATTTCAATTTTTTTAATTCGTAAGTTACACACCTGAAAGTTCTTCAATTACAAAAAAATGGTCAAAACATTACTGCATTTAAAAAATTTGACATGAAAAAAATGAAATCCTAGGTCCACAAGGACCCCCCCTTATGCACAAGTGTTAATATCAAATGTGGTGAATTTAATGGCATTCAGCACTCAGAAAAAAAAACCAAATTGCTAACATGTTCACATTTATATGCATATGCACGATCCTCAACTAGTCATTTCAAGCCATGTCAATTATTTAAACAAGACACTAATATTGAGTTGTTGCAGAATGCAAAGCTTCCTTTAAAGAGACACAAGGACATTTCCAGGAAATGCACTGTCATTTTTTAAAACTGGGAAAACAGTCTTTGTGTAATACAAAAACACTTTATTCTCTGTTGTGCATGATAGAAAATTCCAATCATGATTCTCTCAAGGGACTGCTGGCAATTCAAACTTTACTTTCAAATTTGTTTGTCCAGGTCAGGTCAGGTCAGGTTTCCTTTTTATTAGGGCCTGCTACTGGTATCCTGGTAACCAGTACTACCTGTCCCAGGGCCGAGTTGTCGGCGGCTAAACCGTCACCCCCATCGATTTTCTAAGGAAATCTGATGAGGAGGGTTACCGTGGTAGAATGAAAAAGAAGATCTACCTACAAGGGCGTCAGCTCTGGAGAGCTTGATGGCCATCCAGCACATGCTGCCTTGTCTGGTGGGCATAGTTGCCCAAAGGCTAGGCCCGCCGCCGAAAACTGTGGATTGGCGTCAGGAAGGGCAGCCCGGTCAATTATCTTTTTGCTCCAATAAATCTTCACACAGCAGTATTGCTGAGTGTGAGGTGTATCCGGCCACCCCCGTTGACGGGGACAAACCGGATTTAAAACTTTGGTTTAACTAAAAAACTAACTTGTCCAATAAATCCTTAAAACATTTCCAGTAGGTGTTCTACAACTACCAATCAAGTGCAAATTTACAAAATTTGTGTCCTCAGAAAATCTCATCATGTCCCTTTAAAGAATCGCTCATTTTAAAGTCTTCTCTACTAGCCCATTTCCTCAACCACACATGTGTTTGCACTATCATTGATTTATCTCAAAGTCTCATTAGTATTCAATGGGGCTGCAACATCACAACTTTTGTGTCTCCTGATGAGCTTTGTTTGTTTTAGCATTCAGTAATTGATGTTGAGGCTGAGGCTCTACAAAATTCATTTAAGAACGTCAGATGTGAGTGATTGCCGAGCAAACAAGGCTTGCGATACACTAGAGATGCATTTTTTGTATTTTTACAATTTGCTGTGAACCTTTTTTTCTAGACTATGAAGCATTACTTTTAGTGGATATACTTCAAGCAAATGAAACTCCCAACTGGAGAGGTACTCAGTCTTTTTGTTCCTGATATATAATTTTAATCAATGGAAATCAATTTAACATTCTTAAAAAGAAAAACTCTTCCCATATGAATTATTTTTATAACAACATACTTCTGACATATGTTAGGCTGGCCAATTTATTAAATTTTAAAGATACATGAGGACATTTCCAGAAAGGTGCACCCCAATTTTTTTTCTAAACCAGGTTTGTTTTTCATATTTAGAATGATCACCAATGTAATATATCTCATGTGAGATGAAAAAAACCCTGAAAACAATAACAACATACTTGATTTCCTGTCATGAGGCATTTCCCCAGAAAAACAACCCCCTCAAAAAAAAAGAAAGAAAAAAAAGAAACATGATTTTAAGAGAACTCATGGTTTGGAGAAAAAAATGATAAAATTTACAAACCACACAGTATAAAGCTGTTCTAGAACCCCGGGGTGTTTGAACCAATCCCATAATGCAGTGCAGTGTGCCTATACTGCACTGCACTAGTTAAGCACATGTCAGTAATTAGGGATAACAAGTGTTCAAAAAGTTTAAGGAGCACAAAACATTTCATGATCATGATAAAAATTCCATGAGTACTAGCACTTAGAGGGATAAAGTGAGTGTAAAAGTCAAGGTTTTTATATGTTAAAGAGACACTGGCACATTTGAAAAATAGTGCGCCCTCAAGATTTTGCAAAATCAATATTTTTGCATGGTTGTAAGGCTTTTATATACAAAAGCCCTCACCCGAAATGATTAAGACCAAATCAGCTTCCTTATGGGTAAACAGAATGATTTTATAATTTAATGTCGCCGGCGATGTTAATTCAGCAGACGACGAAAATGGCGTTTTTAACACAAGAACAGGCACATCGTATGCATGTTTCCCACGCTATGCATACTGTTTGATCGGTCTTTAACCTTTGTGGTTTTAATATCAGTGAGTACGAGTCAAAAATATTCATGTAATATATTTTGTTGATTAAAGTTATGGAAAACATAAAAGTTACCTGGATGTCTTTATCCTCATATCAATGTCCCTATCTGTTTTGGGGTATGTTATTTTTATGTGTAAAATATATCTCTGTTCTTCCAATGGCCTAGACTATCATGGAGAGGCAAATTGAAAGAAGAAATTTCATATTTTGTGAAAATGTGCCAGTGCCGCTTTAAGAAAAGGATTTTTGTGGGATCACATGACCTTATTGGGGTGAAATTTCCTCCCAAAACTGGAGCATTGTGGGATTGACTCAATATACACCCTAGAACCAGACAACTGCCTTGAATATGTTGCAACGTCTCTCGTCAGCTGTGCTTTGACATCTGCCCTTTTCCCATGATAATAATAGTTAAGTGCACTGCACATTGGTGATCTCTTACACTTGATTGATTTTCTGCCAAGACCACTCTAAAGGAGCTTGAGCTTCACTTCCAATCACCTACGTCCTGATGCTTAACAGAGGCCAGCTAAAAACACATACAATTTAATGTTTTTGTGCATTCCTTATTAAATACAGGGATATACGAGCGCCTGAAGACTATTAGCCCGAACGGCCTGAAAAAGTGTGTGAATTTGGGCTAAATGCCTCCAAAACGGGCTGAAAATTAAATTGAAGAGATTTTGAGTAACAGGCTATTGCCTGAAAACTTAAATCACTATAAATACTTCTGAAAACTGAAAATGAAAGATAATTTAATAGAAAATTATCAGTGAAAAGACAGGCAAATGACATTGGTCTGTGATCAAAATTAAATAAACATGACCAATTTCACAATTAACAAATATAGGAATAGGACACAAGAAATATAACATTTGAACTAAAAGAAATAATGCATAAAAATTGTTTCATGATTTCTTGAATAATATTTTACATACTTCAATCAAGTTGAATTACCATTTGTGAATATTGCTATCTTCAGTAGATAGCAGGTTGATAGTAATGCACATGCCATATTAACACTATGAGTAGGACTTGTTGATTGGTCCCAATGAGACCTGTGTAATTTTTTGAGCCAATCAGCAACGTGGTTAGAGTGGCGTTAGGGCTGAAAAGGGCTAGAGCTTAAATATTCGGAAGCTGCGTTTCAACTGGTTATCGAAATGAATATATGTGATGTGATCAAGCAAAATGAGTCGGAAGTCACAAATATTGATTTTGAGATATAGCCAAACAAAGGAGAAAATGTCTTTTGTTTCCTTTTGTTTTTGCCACCCTTCAACTGATTATATCTTTGTAATTAATTGGTCAATTTCAATGGGGGTTTCAGCAAAATGTAGCTTTTAAAATGTTGCATACAGTTACATGGAAAAGTAAAAATTGAATCTGCCCCACTTCAGACTCATTTTGCTTGATCACATCACATATGGTGTAATTCTTGCAATTCGTAAAAGTTACCCTTACCAATCCCATTTTTGACCACAAGGGTCAACCTGCTATCTACTGAAGATAGCAACATTGGAAAATGGTAATTTAACTTTATTGAAGTGTTTAAAGATATCATTCAAGAAATCATGAAACAATGTTTTGTACAAATTTTCTTTTAGTTCAAATGTTATATTTGAAAAAGTTTAACTTCTGAGGACTACTTGTTTTTTTGATTGGCTAGTTTGAGGAGAAAACAAATTCTTCTGTACCCTTTTTAAATGAATAAGAAGCTTATTTTGTGGTGTAAACACCTAAGTGGTGAAGATATTTTTGTTGTTAAAACTGATAAATCCCCATCCAAGAATACAGTTTGCACAAAATGCCAATTTTGTAGTTTTTTATATGCTTAAAATCTTTCTGTGACCAGTAGTTCAGTACATGTTAAAATATAAATTAATAAACATACAAAATATCATGTAGCATTTTCTAAAACACTTCAATTTTTAAAAAATGCATTACTTTCATCATAGGTATCACTGAGTAACAGACTTCCATTATACCGGTTAAATTTTCCCAAAAATAGCACATTCAATTTACAGAAATTTTGCAAATCCTGAAATATTCTGTACACAAACATAATGCTTATACACTATATTAATTTAATATAATGCTTATACACTATATTAATTTAATATATCGTCGCCCACATCACATACCGTCTTATCTGACGAAATGCCGTTTTCGAGAAAATCGCCATTGAAATTCTACCGGGAGATTTCATGATTGTACTATGGAATTAAACATTACAATTTTACTTTTTTAATTTGCATTATGAAGAAAAACATTCTGAAGTTTATGTTTTTAACCTTGGCGGAGGTTTGAAAGTGCAATTAATATTCCTAAAATAAAGCTACAAAGTCATAAGTCTGTATGTAAACGCAAAAAAGTCATATTTTAACTAAACTCTAATTCACCTTTATATTTCAATACGTTCAGATAGATCACTTATTTGAAAAACGAAATGTTCACGCACGAGCAGATACGACGCACATAGTTCTGTATGTGACAAGCGTAACCAGCTTGTTTTACAAACAACGTTAATTATACACCATTGAAATTACTTTAAATGACACCAAGACTATGTGAATTGCGATAATGCAGATTTGAGCTAATGATCAAAATTCTAATTAAATATCTCACTAATTGGGTCAACGTTCAGATAGAACTTTGTCGCATGTGTAGACCATAACATTATAAGTACTATGCAAATATCTCAAAAAAGTAAAAAATGTCAGATAAGACGAGTATGTGATGGTGGGCGACGATATTGAAATTATGAATATGCATTACGTAACTAGGTTTACTGACTGTGGGTAGCCTTTTATCAATGCTTTGATTTTTATTCAATTTGTGTGAGTCCCGCCCCCTCTGGACCGCTCAAAGCTGAGTCTAATCAAAGCCTTTTCGCAAATATTCCTTTCTTGTTACTCATTGATTTTCGGGATATTTCTTCCGAACCTATAGCTAATCGTTGATTGGTCAATGATGAATAGTCATCGTTCGCTTAATAGTTCCCATAATACGAGTTAGTGGAACTGAACAATAACCATTCAATTATGGGTTTTGGTAACGGATTCCAAACAAAGCGAATACACCCATGACATCCAGTATCCTTGATACCACTGCTGGGAAATGTAAAGTGGCGAACCTCTTGCTGCTGTGAAAACTGCCCGCGTTGTAGGATCCCGTGTAGGATTATTCGATCTAATCTGCATGTAGTTACGGTGATGACTATGAGCGTATTTGAAGCTACGGCTCCGTGTACTGATGTGATACGTTTACTATAAATGTGAATTTCATTCATTGTATTGAACGATGTTGGTAATTGTAGTACACTAGTTTTCATTGCATCGTTCAGCCATGGTTCGGGCGAAAATTTTAGCCTTAATGTGCAGTATGTTGGAGGTGCCTTGTCCATTTGTCATGGTACTTGGTTCCCGAGGTAAGTTCTTGTCTAGAATAGGAGGTGCGTGTCCCCTAAATCCTCGGCGTGAATTTGTGAAACTACAGTTATTTCTGGCTTGAAATTTGGGATGTACGCCACACGTCACATTTGCGTGACATGACGATACACGAGTCAAGTATTCATCATTTTCATTTAATGTTAAAACACTGGTCATTTCTGTGAGTGGCAATTTTAACTGGTCACTGCAGTACAATATTTGATAAAATGACTTGACGTATGCCTTAGTCTAGTCTCATATTCCGTGTGTTTGTGCAGGGAGGTGGGAATAACTTGTACTGGGGACTTTTTATTTCTGCAGAGCTGGGCTACCACTAGCCCATCTGCCATCTCACCTACCGTACGGACTCACTCGCAGCCGTCCAGAACTTCGTCGAGTGAACTATTTCGCTTTGAATCGTATGCTAATTAGGCCGTTCAAAAATCGATATGGTAATTTTGACGGGCGACGTCATCGATATTGGCAAGTATCTGAAACGTTGTCATCGATAAATTTGGCGGTGCTTACGATGACGAACATCCTTTTATTGACCCATTTATGCTGTACTGTGAAATACCCAAGTTTCGCCAAAGACGCCTCGCTCCGCTCGCCCTCCCCTCCTTTCGGCGCTCTGACCGCGCCTTCGTGCGCGCTCGCGGTTGGTGTAACAATGCGAGGCGTCTTGACAAAGACTACGTGGTGGGCTGACATGTTATCCCTATGATTAGACCTACTCATAGGTCTGCTTGGACATACAGATTGTTTTCTAATACTTAAAACCTTTTATATTATACCAGATGGCTGACATCTTAATTCCCCAAGCATACATACACACACTACATTAAAATTACCGAAAATTAAAAGTGACTGTCAATGTTAATGCACATGCCAATCATTGGCTATTTCAATATGCAACTCTTTTCTAGTACTGATAAATTTTATGTTATCTTAAGGGTCCACTCCAGAATTCCATACCCCAGAAAGAGTTGGGAGAGGGGCATGAAGCACTAGTTCTGTATGCTTTTCTGCCCCTTTCCTACCCTTTCTGGGTATATGGATTTCGGTATAACCCTTACTTCTCAGTTGCCTAAATAATGTAATTGTGCAATAGACCATTCGTATGGTTGGCCATAATCGGGCAGTAGATGCCTCAATCCTAGTTATATGTCGCTATGCACATTGTAATTTTACATCATAAACTATGAGATAACCACCTCTGGCCAAATATTGTTATTTGTAGGAAGGTCCTCTCGGTGCTGCATTGTTTGACGACTGTAGTATCAAAAGTCAACTTCCATTTCCAATGGGTCAGAGTTCATAGATCGCTTCACCCAATGGACCATCTCGCTCAAGACTTGACATTTCCACTTTTAAGTAATTTGACAAATTTTTTGAAATGAGAGCAATTACAAAAACTTAGTTATAAACATCTTAACACAAACCAGTCATAATTAGTCAACATTGACTGTTAACCCTTGAAATTGTAACCTTTGTTACCACAGTGAACAGTAAAGTGTATATTAATTGAACACCAGTGCCTTGATTCCTAGAAAGCTATAAATGACCTTTGATCTCACTTGCATACCCTTCTCACCTCCCTTGATTCTGTTTGTTACTTTTATTATACATTTTTTTTGCTTGTGTCTCAGAATTTCCTTGACTCTAAAAACTCTAAATGCCCTCAACTTGTAAAATCCCTTCATCAACTCCGGTGGTTTTGTTGTTTTTTTCATATATTTTTGCGTTTTGTGTCAGCACATTAACTTAAAGGGGGATGTCGTGATCCCAGCCTCGTCCCGATACTTACCTAAATGTTGAATTTTTTATATCATTGAACCGTTGCCGTAGTAATCTACGCGCGCGTGCCCATCTTACGTGCAAATTTCGGTCGCATCTATACGAAATTCGTATTTTGTATTTTTCTGTCCATAACGGACAGAAATTACATCACAGTAGCCTATGGGACCGTGAAATGAGCAATTGCCTAACTCAAAACGCAAGATCGTGATAGCTCAGATTTTGAGAATAAGCTTTTCCTCAAGGATATCTAGTTAGTGATCAATGAATAAAACAGAAGGTGCTGGAATCACAAAGGGCCACCTTAAAAAAGTTTCCATCATTCATGCAACCCAATAACATGAATTACAAGGTTACTAATAGCACACTAAAGACCTTGTCACTTACATCAATCTGTTTCAGCAAATCTCCATTAGTCACAACTCCCCCTAAAAAATACATTTAAAGTCCATTTGCAGTACACAAGATCCCTTGACAATACAGCAATACCTGTAAGCACTATTGTTCCCATGGCATGTAAATAAATGGAGTATAGGTGCAAGATGTTATAAAACCTAAGTGCTAAAATGCATGCTGTGTTCCATAAGAATGCTGAATAATTAATGTTGTGACTCCAAGACGTAATAGGCTTAAGTGTTACAAGACCATAACATGTAAAATGACCTGGTAGATGTCATTATATCTCCTATATCTAGCTGGGCATGCAGATTTTGATTTATTACGGTTTAAAATGTTAATGCGGGTTTGTCATAATCTTAACAAATACAAGTGATGTGATTGAGCTAACAGGCGATGAAAAAAAATGGCCCTGTTTTACTGCTATCGCGGCACATTTTTCGAGTAATGTCATTCTGTCAGCCTAAAATAGCCCCAATATCTGAAAAATCACGATAAAAATTTTTAAAAATTTTACTAACAAATTTTTAAAAAAAAATTTGCCAAATTCCATAAATTTGGGCTAAAAAATAAGGCTGATTTTACATGCTTTTTGGAAAAACATAAAAAAAATCTGCAAAACTGAAAAATCAGGGTCAGTCGGTCGGGCCCGTAAAACAGGGTTTTTTATTTTGTCGGCCGTAATGAGTCATTGTCACTAATATTGGTTTTGAGATATAGCCTATTTTAATGTTTACCTGTTTGTTATTGTCTGAGCAACACTTCAATACCAGTCTCTCTGGAACCAAAAGACCATTTGATATGGTGGTTTCAGCACAATAAACCCAGGAATGGCACATAAATTGCCAATTGAAAACTAAATTTTGGTCTTATTTGACAAGTAACGAAAAATTTTGCTTGATTGTACAACCTCTGATTGCACATGTCATAAAATGCTGTCCGAAATTTTTGAATATTGAAGATGTTTTAAATTACATCTGTAACCATTACATCAGATTAACTGCCAGTTCTTCCATGTGTCTGACTTCCTGAACAAAATTGTTTTCTATTTCTACAACTGACTACTGAGATATGGTTTGAATGCTTATGCTATCTACTGAAGAATTCTAACTCCACTGATTTTAATATTATGCTATCTAACTGAAGAAAGCATTTTTTATAATTTAACTGTCATGCCAGCCTATTGAAGAAAGCAAACTCATATTGATTTAATTGTTATCTACCTACTGCAGAAAGCACATTTGACCTTGATTTACAATGTTATGCTATCTATTGAAGAAAGCAAACTCATATTGATTCTAATGTTATGCTATATACGGACGTAAACTCAAATTGATTTTAATATTATGCTATCTATTGACAGAAAAGCTAACTCAAATCACTTTTAAATGTTCTTCTATCCATTGAAGAAAGCTAACTTAAAAATTGAATAAATTTATGCTATTTGGCTGAAGAAAACATACTCATATGATTTAAATGTTATGCTATCTACTGAAAGAAAGTAAATCAAACTGATTTTAAATGTTTTATGCTATCTGCTGAAGAAAACATTACTCATATCGATGTTGAAGTATCTATCTACTGAAAGCACATTCAATGATTTTTAAGTAATACTATCTACTGAAGAAAGTAAACCAAATTGATTTAAATGTATGCAAATTAAACTGAGAAAGCAAACTCAATTGATTTAAATTGATGCTATCTACTAAGAAAGCAACTCAAATGATTAAATGTTATGCTCTTTTGAAGAAAATCTATCTCTACATTTGAATGTATATATGTTTTATTCTATTCTACTGAAGCAAGCAAACTCAATTGATTAAATATTATGCTATCTACTTAAGAAAGCAACACTCTTTCATGTTTGCTTTCTACTGAAGAAATCAAACTCAAATTTGATTTAACTGTTATGCTTATGTACTGAAGAAAGCAACTCCAAATTGATTTAATTAAATGTTATGCTATCTACTGGAAGAAATCAAACTCAAATTGATTTAATGTTATGCTATGTATGAGAAAGCAAACTCAATTTGATTTAAAATGTTATGCTATCTACTGAAGAAAACAAACTCAAAGTGGAAATGCTATGCTATCTACTGCAAATCTGAAAGCAAACTTTTTATTTAAATGTTATGCCATCTACTGAGAAAGCAACTCCGCTTTATTGTTATGGCTACCTACTGTAATAAAGCAAAGTCAAACTGATTTTAAATATTATGCGATCTACTGAGAAACCAAACTCCAATTATTTAATGTTATCGAACTTAAGAAAATTAATAGGTGGTGTGCCCCAAGGCGCGATATTATGGAATCCTCTCTTATTTTATAGCTGTAATGTTAATGATATTAAAATACTTTGGCCTGTTTTAAAATTTGTGTTGTTTGCATGATGACACTACAACTATATTCACATGATAACAAGGCCATTCAAATAAATGCAATAAATAAGAGTTAAAAGAAGTATGGCAACACAACTCATATATATAGGACATGCAAGAGCTATCAATCCCTTAAAAATTAGAAAATCCATGGGATATCCGTCATATAGGCCTACCACAGTTGTTGACTTGTATGTTATAGAACCCCTCTGTTTTGCACAAACCTATCAAAATCTATGTAAACTATATTTTAAGAAAGTACTGTTTGCCAACAATAAGATTTTCATTCATCTTCTTGAACACAAATCAGGTTTTTGTATTGCTCGTGAACATGTGATGTCTCCAAGCTAATGTGTTCCAATTTCCTAATATTTGTTTTGAGACAGGGTTGTAGTTAGCACATTTTTAGGTGGTGGATGTTATGTGATGAAAATTTTGACATCTATCTATAGATATACCAGTAGTCTGTCGTGGTGTCTGTCTGACCTGTTATTTTCTCGGCCACAGTAGGTCGCAATACCGGAACTTGTGTTTGGGTGCCCCTTGCCGCTTCCCAAGACATAGTTTGTATTTGTTAGTGATTAAATGTCCCCTGGTGGGTCATTCAAGGTCAAAATGAGGTCAATGGGGTAAACTTTGGTGTATTCACTCACTGTAGAACCGATCACATTGGAGGGTTCTGACAAGCGGCCGATTTTAAGCTATCGTATCTGATCGGAATCGCAAAAATTTCCCTCCCTACCGTCTTCCATGAACGATCCCACCATTTTACTACAAACCTAGAAGATATGCCCCCATTTTCCAGGGTTAACAGGTTTATCACGGACATACGGACATACGGTCATACAGACATATACGGACGTACATACGGAGTGACGGACATACGGACGGACATACGGACGGAGCCCATTTATAGTCCCCTCCCGCACTTCGTACGCGGGGACAAAACCCCCGGCAAAACCTCATTTCAAACTCACCTTATCTGCAAATGAAGACCTTAGGGCTATATGTTTTCGATTGAATTTACTCAATGTCCCATTAGAACCAAAACCAGAGTCATCACCAAACATTCACAATTGTAACTAGCAAATATGAAGCGTCCTGTGTGTTTTTGTATTCGCAACGATGTTTAGTTTACATGAATTCACATGTCAAAATACCAAGGGAATTTCCCGGTAATTTCTTGATGAGACGAAACACGTTCCTGATTGGCTAGGTAGTCGTTTCTTCATTTTATGAAAATGTAATGCAAGTTTGTTGAATAATTTTTGAGACAAAAAACTTTTCCAACACAAGTCATAACACACATACATAGTTTTTATCGTAATTTATAACGGGGTATGGTGATGTTTCCATTGTTACAATTTATCCAGTTTGTTGAAATATTCTAGAATATTTCTAGAATTCACTAACTTGCCAACCATCATGCATTGCGCGAAACCCGGAAATCACCTAATCAAATATGGCTGGCCTGTCTGGGTTAATCGCTGTCGGCGGCCGACTTCAGAGATAATGCCCATAGGGAGGGGTATCCACATGGAGCTCAAAATGCTGGAAAATATAGTTTTTTTTCCACATTTCTGTGTAAAACTGGTCGCATTTCATGTAGATTGTAATTTGATCATTAATAGCGTAAGTATAAGAAAGTACCAACCAACTTCCAGAGAGCCAAATTGTACAGTGTCCATATTATACCACTGTGCAAATCTCATAGGTTACTGACATCGCCAGAGACTCGGTAATCTGACAATCGGAACGTGCCGATCAAACCTAAACATGATCGGAGATCGCCAATTCAGAAGCAGTGTGGATCTGTTCAACCCTAGTAGTCACAAAAACTGAAACTTGGTGTGATCCGATTGTTGATGCAGGGGCATTCAATCCAGGTGTCGCGAAACCAGGTGATACAAAACCCGGGGACCAGCCTATATAATGTCATGCCTAAAATTGTAAAAATTTGCCTAAAAGATTGAATTGTCTATTTTTGCTTCTTTGAGTGGTGGCTCTTAATTAAAATTGGTGTTAGTGGTGGGCTCTGAGCTGAGTGGTGGGTTCTGCCGCCCACCACCACCCACTGTAGCGCTCCCTGTTTTGATATATGCCATTGGCCAAGTTAAATGTTCACCTTTCTTAGTATTTTCATTTTCCTGAGTGACAAACTAAAATGCCATAATCTCTGAAACGCAAGTCCAATGGATAGGGGGTTTCACCAAATGAACTCCTCAAATGGCACATAAAATTAACTGAAAACTAAACTCCCATTTTTGACATTGCTTCACAAATGACTCATTTTGTGGTTGCTCACATCATGTATGTCTATGCTATATTACTACGGGCTAACCATGACCCCCCCCCCCCCCCTCCTTCACCCCCCCGTGCATTTTTGGAGACAACCATTTGTGAAGCTTATACCATAATCCAACTGAAATCATTTGTCTGCAAAAATCCCCAGCCCTGGGTTAAACGGTGAGGGCGCTCTTTTTTTTTCAAATGGTGCTTGGCCAAAATGCAACACCCCCCTTCGGAGAGAAGTACCACAATGCCTAAGCACAACACAGAAACATCACAGGCACTCAATTATGGTACCAATAGATATCTCATGGTCCTCCTCTTTCCATTGATATCAAATGGGTACCAACATGCCTAGCATTACGTCACAATACGTCATAAGGTTCGCATGTTAGCAAAATTGTCAATTTCCATAGACCACATAGGGGAAAATTCAATTTGTCGCCAAAAATGTTAGGAATATCCAATTTATTGCGCTTTTTCTCTACTTGATGGAAAATACTATTTTCTATAAAATGAGAGCACTTTTAAGTGCTATAACAATGTTTTTTGAGTCGCTAAATTGCAAAAAAATATCGTTTTCCAACCCCCTATATTTCAGTACATGTATTTTCATACTTCCTTCCTCACATGAGTCATAGTTTCCTCATATGGGGATGGTTGGCACTTATTTTGATACCAATGAAAGAAGAAACTAAACTACCCTGTGGTACTATATTTTTACAGGAATCGGATGTTTCAGTAACGAAAATCACGGGGGGGGTTGGGGGTGGGGCAAAAAAACCACTCCGGGAGTTTGGTTAAATAAAATGGCTCAGGTAGTCAAACGTGACATTATATCTGAGGCCTTCCAGCCTTGGAGATCGACTGATAAGCCAGAGCACTCGTATGAGAGATTGGTTGAGGATCCACATTCGATAGCCAATACCAGGCACCAGGATTTGGTACCAGGCAGAGATGTGGCAGAGCCAGAACTTCCTCCACCAGATGATCATGGTTGGTAAGTTAAATGATGGTGCACTATGTACAAGTGGCCATCATGAGAATTGATGCCACAAGAGATGTCTGACATATAGTTAATGAATATCTGATACGAGAAGACGTTAAAGGAGGACATGACGGGACATGACTCAAGAAGAGGAGGAGGAAAGAGAAGATCAAATTTCTGAATCAAGAGCTCAAAGGAACAGCATTGCCTTAAAGATTGCCAATTGACATAGCAAGGAATTATTAAAATTGCAAATCTTCTTATCGTATCCAACCCAAGTGGTTTCTCAAATGTGATCTAGCCAGAGTGGGTACAATGTCTGGCTGTTCACACTGATTCTGCAAGGTCCTTGTCTGTGCATTGTTGCCCAACATTGGGCAACCAAGAGATGCCCATGTCCTTAGTTCTTCCAGGTATACTCACTACGGCAATGAAACCTTTGATCGGTCAATTCTGATCTCAATCCCTGAACAACACCGCCACTCAGCCCGGAAGCCAGCCCCAGTCGGAAGACGATCACCAGGCGCAATACCCATAGATGCCACTTGGTTTACATATGTCTTTTTTCCACAAGCCACTCCCCAAACTCCCTTATACGACTATTTCAAGGACCGGACTTGCCTAATCAACTACCCACCCCGGACCTAAGGCTGTCAGCAGCGCCTCTTGTCCAACCACAGGGACGCTCACACCAGAACTTGGCAGCTATGCTCATTCATGCTACTCTGCTGCATGTATTGTTTGTCCGCCTGGAGCTGGCCCAAGAACACCCCGCGACACGCCGGCAGGAGGCATCCAACGACGGGTCCAGCTTCTGTCTGACCCCCCCCCCCATACAGGGCAAGCATACTCCAGCCAGGGCAAGCGCCGTCGATCTCCAGGGCTTGCGGGCATAGGATAATGGAAAGCCTTGGTGGGGGTTCAGGGGGCAGAGACCCCCGAGCTCTTGAGTATAACATGTTCGAGTACTTTCGGAGAAGGGTTATGTCATTATCTTGAACTATGCTGATGTTGCGGGGTCCAGGGCGGCCCCCAGAAGCTCTGGGTTTTAGCAGTTTCAGTTCATCCGGAGAGCTCGCGGTTATTTTATTCAACCATCATGACGCAGATGAACTATCCTGCCCCTGACGTGGGTCCAGGGGGCTGAGCCCATGGAAGCTCTTGAGTTTAAATAGCATGTTTGAGAGCCTTCGTAGATATCTCATTATATCTCATTATCTTGAAGCAGATGAACTATACTGCCTTGGCTGGTGTCAGTGACGGAGCCCCGGAACCTCTCATGTTTGAGTATGTTGAGTGGCCTTCGAGAGATTCGGTCTCTCATTATCTTGAAGAGATGTACATTTTTTTCTTTTTCTTTCTTTTCTGAACATCATTTCACTTGCCCCTGAGTTGTGTCCGGGCATGTGCCCCTCCCCTTGCCCATCTCTAGCTACGCCACTGCTTCCCGCTGTGGGCCTTATAGAGTGCAGTCCAAAAAAGGTGACTCCTAAGTAAACATGACTCTCACAGTGCTCCAGGCGCTCCATACCAGGTCACTCAAAGGTGACGCCTGGCAACGGCCGCGCACGAACGCTACCCCTGTGCCCCGGATGGACTTGCGCGCTGATGGTTCTCCTCACAAATAAGGGGCACCATCTAACTGCCATTTTTAGTCTCCGTTTGCCATCTGCACCCTGTGCCCAATTCAAGATTGTCTTTCCAGACAAAAAAGCCAGGCTCCCGCACTCTCAGTCCGGTCACCGGCACAGATGCCGAACGGAAGAGGCATGAGCACGCTCCTCGTCATTCCATCCCTGAGAGGCCCATATAGACCACAACCAAGCACCTGGTGTGTTGAAAGTACGTTAGTAATTTCTTTAACAACAGCAACTTAGTGGCAGACGTTTGGTTGCGTCGCTAACGCGTACACTCCTTGCCTTAAGCTCTCGCAAGCAGGCGCAGTAAGAACTTGTTGCTCTCACTTATTAACCATCCGTCAAGACTCAGAAACCACGTTATGCGGAATCAAGGTGTCATGATTAAGGATGCTGTGTTGTGTGGTCTAGGTATATTAAGTCATATAGACCATTTTTACCTAAAGCGCCCTCTATATACACACTTGAAGGGTTAACTACTCTCAGTTTTAAGTGTTACTTTACCCTCAACTAACCACAGGTCCTGACAAAGTATATAATTAGGTGACACCGCGCCGGCATTTTGCCTTTAAGGAGGCATTAAGTGTGTAAATACAACGGATTTCATTGTTTTGGGTGGCCATTTTGAAATATGACGCCCTTTTCCTCTTGGTGGTTTTGGTGCGACTAAGTATTCACCTAGTGCATTAATTTGGATCAAAAATTAGGATATATGTCAAAAAGGGCTTTAGTGATATTGGCCGCCATTTTGCAAAAAAAGCGGCGCTCACTCTTTAACCCCGGATGGGGATTTTGGCAGACAACCTGATTTTGATAGCTATATTTTATACTGTTTCCAAAATAGTGGTCTCCAAAAAATCCCCGGGGGTTGTGCAGGGTTTCGGTTATGGCCTCATGACCTAATAAAGCCTGTTTGACGGATTTGATAGTCTGATTAATTGTAACTGAATATTGGCTCTACGATGTCAAAGGACATGCCGGATAAGGAATGAATGAACACAGCCCTCTATAGTTTTCATGAGAACGGATGCACTGGAACGTTTTGCATAATAAAGCGATATCTCAAGTTTACCCTTTTGCTGGTTTTCAAAAAATCCCACTGTACATAAATTCCCGCCAAAGTCGGTTTTATTTAAATTTTAATACAGTCCTCACAATGGACAATAAAAATTTCGCATATTTGAAGTCTTTCCACCCCAAGCACGCACAATGCCGCGTTGTAAGGATGTGCGCTATATTATTTAGGGTGGAAAGACCTTATTTTTGTCATGTTTGTTTTGGGTGGCCTGAACACTAATTGGAATTGCCCAAAACACGAACTTTTACATACCACCCTACCATTTCACTATATGGTAAGGCAGGCTAATCTAACCAAGCGCTCTGTTCAGTAGCCTTGGATTAGCACATTTTATACAACAGCTGACCATGCCCGTCCTGGGTTCATAAATCATACTAAAATACAGGGGATGTATTTGCTCAATACAATGGTGAAATGAAGCTATTGAACTTACTCTGCTGCCACAGGGAATTGTAATTTATTGCTCATAGTGTAGTTACTTGCTCATGATAATAAATAGCGGGTCATGGCCATTGTGTTGTATTCCATAGTCTGCTTGGTGTGAAGACGGTTATATAAAATCCAAATCTTAGCAGCATAGATATTAGGTATTGGGTATTGTTACTAAAGGGCTGCCTCTGAGCCTCCTGGTTCTTATGAAGGACAATAGGATCATCTTTCGTCGTCACTTACAAGCTCCAGACAGGGCAGCTATGCAACAACATCTTGCTGTTTCTGTTTCTTTGATATAAGGAATCAATGGTCCTTGAATTGGAGGCAGCCTCTGGCTTTGCTTTTTTCCAGAGACATGCCCCTGAAGTTTCTCAGATTTTTTCCTAATTTTTTCTGAATACAAGTGTCTTGTGGGGGATAAAAAACACCTTGCGTACATGAGTTAGAGTAGTTGGTCAAACACCAACTCAAAATGATGGTGAAATATAACTATTATGGTTATAGAGGGCCTCCTTCTCTCCTTATCCGGCGTGTCCTTCGCTAAGTTGGTCCTTGTACAGAGTGCTGAACAGCTATTCTTCAATCTCTCTTTGAATAAAACATAAAAGTTGAAAATGAATTTTTAATTTTTCATTTATGAAAAGGCTTTTTCCATTCATCCTGGATTTGCCATTTTCCAAGATTTTCCTCAGAAAGAATTTTGTATTGGTGCCACCCCCCTATGAATTTGGCAGCCTCACAGAATAATTGCATGTTAAGGATCGGTGGCAGATACTTCCTTTTTATCCCTTTTTTGCCTCTTTATCTCACATTTCCCCCTTTCCCATGATATCTCTTTTCCTGAAAAGTTGTCTTTCCCATATTTTTCCCATTTTCCTTGAATTTGTGTGTGTTTGTTTCCCCTGAATTTTCCTCCTTTATTTTCTTTTTTCCCTTCCTCTAATTTCTTATTTCCCAAATTTCCCATAGGCAGAAGCAGAGAACACACACACCCCTCCCCTCAAATTTTACAGCTTCCACTGCTCTGGATTTGGCTCAACCATTAGCTCTATTGATACAACTAGAAACATTAATACACCAAAATGACTATATCACATCCCAGATAAATGTTTTATGTTAAAAAAATTATCTCAAAATAATTGAAAATCATTTGATCTTATATGATTCATGATAATGCCTAACTAGCTAAGTACTTTGTCCATTACATCTCATCACCAAAATCCTTGAATTTTTGAACCCGTCTTGCCTTAGATACATATGTACATTATATGTGTCAAACTCTCGTCATGCGAACCGACACTGTATATGTATATGCAATTGCTGAAATATCTGTTACCAGCAATACATTATACTGTACTAAGATTTCTTCACTGATATTTTATATTAATTATTATCCTACTTCATGGGGGTACATTTTGACAAGCAATGATTATTTTCTTACTAGAGGAGGCTAGCAATGTGGCACGATTAAATTGATATACATGCATGCACAAACACACAAACACACTCTGCCATAACGTCTTTCCAATTACATCAGATGACCTCAATATGAACTTTCTTCCGATACCAGGTCTCAATTTTGATAGAGTAACATGGGTGGACGAGGTTGCCGATCAGGTCATCCACCTTTAAAACAGGGGGGGGTCGGACACGATTTGCTCGATTTGGGCTTTGGGGATTTCCGAACGGTCATTTATGAAATTCTTACGTGTATTTTCTACGGCAGCCTCAATCCCAGTAACATTGTAAAATCAACTTTTAAGCCTTCGTTCAATACATCTTAGTAATATCATGATAGTTTAAGAAAAAATTATTGACTTCAAAATCCGTCGGGGTTAGTGGATTAACCCCGCTGCAAAATAGTGTAATTTCCAATAACGGTCATTTAGATTTAAATATTCGTGACCAGGCCTAGTCTTAAGTCAAGTCTGTGTGTGACCGTTCGATATGCGTAAGAGCGCCCTCCTACCGTTAAGTATTTGAATAAGACTAGCACTCGGGTTACGTCGGAAGTTGATGCTGTTCTGTTGCTGTTAGGTTGGCATGTCCTACCCCCCTGCTTTAAAAAAAATAGTGGGGAGGACAGGCGATGGATTTAATCACTTTACCAAAATAACCAAAGATAATTACTTCTTTTTGCAAGTAAAATGACAGAAATCATAACATGTCAGATGTTGTTACAAACATCACTCAACTTTAACAAGAAAATGTCTTATTAATTCTAAATTTAACTTTTACTGGCTCATCTGGAAATACCTACAATGCAATGCCTTTGCAATAATTGTTAAGATATGGGGAGAGAGAGAGAAGAGAGAGAGTGTGTGAGCGAGAGAGGAGATGAACTCCATCTTTAACTACAATAATAACCAATTACCCTCCTAAGAGATATCAAAGGTGATTTTTTTCCTCGCAGTTGACATCGCCAACTTAACAAGATGAATGCCTCTTGAAAATTGCGTACCTCCACTGGGAATTTCAAGTCTTGTAATTGGCTTCGTGGGCAAACTTATGCACCAGTACCGCATTCATGGAGATTTCGCCAGATGAATTTTTCATGGTTTCCTAGTGGAGGGTAATTTGATGGATTTCCTCTTTCAATTTGCAAATATTGTCTCCATGATATGTTTGTTGGAAACACTTTTCCTTAAAAATTTTGTTTTGGGTTTAGGGATGCACCAGAGAATATGAGAAAGGGCATGTTTTTTCTCTATCACCTTTGGCCCAAAGACCCCCCCCCCCACACACACACACACACACACATACTTCAGCAGTATTTGTTTTTAATTTAAAATTTTAAGTATTTTTGTTTAAATTTGGGTAAGGAAAGTTTTTTTAATAACCAGTGGGGCAATATTCTTTTGGCCTCACTATACTTCATTTCATCTTGAGTTTGGTAGCGACAACACTGCATGTTTTAGGCTGTGCAAGCTTGAATTGTGCATTTGTCCTTGGAATCGTACCATAATACACATGCAGGTAAAAGCAGCACAATTAAAACACTAGCACAGATGCATAGAGCCTTTATGGTATCACTACCAAACTTGAGGTGAAACAATTGGTTCATTACACTCTGCAATATAATGATATAGCCCTCTGGGTAACCAATTAAAATAATGCTTCTATATTTGTGGGTAAACCATACCACCATTCTTACAGTATCTCTGATTTGCTCATTACATGGTGCTATCTTCTAAGTAACCAATCAAAATAGTACTTAGATGCCAACGAATAGACAGCAGGTTAACATCAACAACAACAAATAAATTTTTTCCCATCCTTTAAAGCATGCCAGTAACCATTAGGCCTAAAAACAAATGTTTGATTGGCGTAACCCGACCGACCCTATTGTGTACTGCCGACCCCTAAATATTTTTATTTTGTTTCCACATGTTTACTGATATCATGTCATGAAAACGTGAAATGCAAAAAACAGGAATTAATGACGTCATACTTCGGCACTTAAAGGCTTGCAGGAAATTCAAAATGCCAAATTAAAAAGATGTGTTACAGAAAACGTGAAGATGTGCCAAATCTTCCTTCCCCTTTGTCCTCTTACATCTCGCCCCCTTTGTTTTTGTATGTGGGTCATATATTGTGGGTTCTGGTTGTGAAACATAAAAAAAAAAAAATAAAAAAAAAAAATAAAATCCGGACTACCTACCCGAATTTTTTCTATGTTACGCCAATCATACATTCTTGTTAGTGGCCTTACTTTGAAAAAGCAAACACCACACAAAATTTAATTCACCTAAAAAATGTATGCCTTACAATGCTTTCAAAGTCCCAATAGCTCTGTTGTTTTGACACTCTCTGACACCTGCTTCCGGCACTTTAATTGGAAGAAGCGACTGATCGATAAATCAATCAACAGTTGCTGAAACCGTAAAGTGACAATCGCTTGTAGTTGAACTTCAGATGAAATTGGGTTTTCCATTTGCAATCCACACTCCCCTGTGAAAGACTTGACTTAAATCTTCAACATAGGGTGTGTGATATTCCAAATGAGTCTCCTATTGGCTGTTCCATTTGAATCGATACTGCTGCTATGGAAAGCTTCATGGGGAACTTTCACAATAGGTGAATGTATTTCACTAACTGGGGCTATCCATTTGACCATCTTCAGTTACATCACCCTCTTAACGTGAAACTAATGGGGTATACTGATTTGTCGCAGCATTGCTGCGACGCTGAAAGAATCTTCCACAAAGCCCCTGCTTATATCTTTCACTATCCGACTCAGTTGCAGTACTAATTTTACACACAAAAACCATTTTGACTCTCTTTTTCTTGCATCAAAGCCTTATCTTATCTCGCATCTTGCATCTTGGATATCTTGTCTTCAAATCTTGGCATCTCATTTTCTCCCCTGAACCTGGCTTGAATCTTATCTCACCCTTGCTACTCATATCTCACATCTTGCCACAAGATGCGAAGGCGAGATACAAAATGTGAAGGCGAGATACAAGATGTGAAGGCGAGATACAAGATGTGAAGGCGAGATACAAAATGTGAAGGCGAGAGAATACAAAAAGGTGAAGGCGAGAACGAGAATGGGGTTTTGGTAGGGGTATTGAGTTTTGTAGAAAAATCATGCATTTGGTAAAAAAATTCTGAATTAGTAAAAAAATCCTGAAAAACAGTTGTAAAATTGACAATTAAAGCTTATATTGGGCTGGTATAAAGTTGCAGAAATGTTGAAGGAAAAAAAATCTGAACTCAGGAAAAAAACCTGAAGAATCACACTCCTGGATAAGATCTATCAGGCAGGATATTGAGATGCAGATGAAGATTCCAGGTGGAGGTCAAGTGAAAATATGATACAAAGTGATGGGGAGATATGTGAGCAACCACACCACAAGATAGTGAAGGGAGATGTGAGCTGCAAGGGCAAGCACAAAGGCAAGATATGATTCCAATGAAAGTTTCATAGTGTATGCCCAACCTGAATCGGAAATTAAATCTCATCTGCAAGAAACAAACTTTGCCAAGTTTGTCTTCAAATGGACAGAGATCACATCAAAGTTTGGCATCAGAGGATTGTTTGAGTCCATCCCACATAGTCACCAGTTTTGGGAAATTTCACCTCAATAGGGTCATGTGATCCCCACAAATTATTCTCACATAAAACTTGACTTTAAGCCCAACTTCCAACAATATACAAAGTTCAGTCTTTGGCTTATTGCCTCAAATTGCACTGGGCAAAAACCAATAAAATTGTATGAAACCTCATAACCTGCAGTACACTGATATGCATTAGCATTCCCACAATGCTTATGGTTATGAAAGCACACCATGATGCATCATGTGACCAATAAGCCATTCTACAATATAACAAATATTTTTTTCTGTTCATCATTGCAAGGGAATTTCAGTATTTTAACACATTCCCGAGGTTGATTGTGTTGCGCTTTGTTTCTTTTCCATCCTAAAATATCAATAACGGTCAAAGTTCACACAATACAAGTACAAAGTGCAATCCGAGCACAATGCAATAAGGGATATGTCTAAATCATCCTCTGCATAAAGCTGCGATACCACAGAATGTTCAGTAATGGAACTACGTCTCATAGATTGAGATTATCAGAGCTTAGTGTATAACCTTTACCTCCTCCATTAAATTCAAATCATGTTTCGCGAGCGTGCGTGCTTCCGTTTCGAGAGCAAAGTTGTTATTACCATTCTTCCCTATACTTGGCTCTCGAGATTGAAATGTACAACAGTGTAGCGAAAACTTGAGCTAAGACATTCATCAATGTTAACGGGATGGGACGTTTCCATAAATAGGGAAACGCCAAGACAAAGAGGATTCATTAAGCAGTAGGCAGTTGCAGGGTCTTGGTTATCCATGTCTGCTGCAAATGATGATTGGGATATGTGTTACGATGGTATAACAAAGTGAGCCTCAGATTTTTAAGCCGTATGATGCGCCAATGTATTCAATTGGATAGGGTCCCACTGGGTTTTGTGAAGTCATTACAGTGTACTTATTCTTTTCCCCATAGTTTCAAAATACTATCTCTGCAATGCATACTGGTTGCACGGCTAACTGACTAGATTTTACAACCCAAGACAAGATTTTTCAAACCAAGTACTACTTCTAAGACAAGCAAGCAAGAAAGAAATGCAAAGTCACTTGTCAATGAAACTGCCATTTTTAACCTTCTTTTGCCCACCTTTAATACACACTTAACATTTCTTTACTACACTACAGTTAGCCCCCTCAAAATGCAAATTGGTTACTATTTTGATATTTAAAGGTGCATTTCGTGATTCTAGCACCACATTTTTTGTTTATGATTCATTACATATCTCCAAAGAAAAGGCCATTTTAAATTTTCAGTTGATTCTGGATGGTGCGTTGTGATGTTATGACCAATGGTTTGTATCTTGGTGACCCATAAGCCCAAATCACTGTGTGTAATTCTGTCCGTTACAAGACAGAAATATCCAATTGCAATGTTCATTCAAGTAGATCGAATTAGCATTTAAAATTAGGCACCATACGAAGATTTAGCCTACCATTCAGATGATATAAGACTCCGATTCAACTTTTTTTAGTAAGTTGGAGGGGGGTGAGGCTGTGGAATCATAAAAGGCCCCTTTAAGTCTGGCCATATTTTGAAAGTTTTGTTCCCCTTGTTACCGGTAAGGGACATTCCATAATAGGGAAAGACCAAGACAACAGGATTCATTAGCCGTATGCAGGGTCAGTGTTATTGGGGATGCTCTGTCCTGTGTCAAATGGATTATTGGGATATTTGTACGATGGGATACAAAAAGTGAGCTCAGATTTTAGCATATTGAATGCGCCAGGGTATTCAATTGGATAGGTCCCACGGGGATTTGGTGAAATCCTTACCGTGGTTCTTTATTCTTCCCCAATCGGTTAACATGCATCTCTGCAATGCATACTGGTTGCACGGCTAACTGACGAGATTTTACAACCCAAGACCAGATTTTTCCAACTGATAACTGCTTTCTATTCACAAAAGAAAGCATGAAGAAAAAATTGCAAAGTAAATTTGTCATAAACTAAAACTTCCATTTTAACCCTCTTTTGCCCACCTTTTATAATACTATCCATTTCTTAAAATGTAAATGTGCGACTGCAGGCGTAGCTTCTTGCCATCTCTCTGTCTTTGGGGTTTGGGGGCCCAGACTCCATCCTCATATATGTTTTGTGTGGGGGTCGGCCCCTCCTCCCACACAGCGAGTTCTATGTTACATTTGCAGCATATGCCGGTACACCCATTTATAACTCCTGGGTGGAGGCAAGCAAAGTAAAGTCCAAATTGCCTTGCCCAAGTGCACAACAATTTGGCGACAACGAGGCTTGAACCCACACACTTTGGCTATGAGGCGACACTGAAATCCCCCCCGCAAAACTGCACCACATAGTGTGCCCACATTTTCCTTTACTACACCTACAGTTAGCACCTCACAAAATGCAAATTTAGTTTTTATGATGCCCAGGGATTCAGGATGATTGGGACAGGCAGGGGGTTTCCACCCTACTTTATCGAAACTGGCTGCAATTACATACAGGCATTATTCTCCATGTACAGGGGACATACGACTTAACGTCCCTCCGAAGGACATGGTAATTCTCATGTTCAATTGAACCACATGGAGAGCGTCTCCAATTTTAAATCAATAGTTCTTATACAAATCAATACAGAATTTTAATTTAAATACATAATTAATCCCCACAATTGGCCCCGCCATGACTCTAACCAGTACCGTGAACTCCTGCCTCAAGCAAATACCCTAACTAGTGGGCCACACTCCCCCCCCCCAAAAAAAAATTATTAGGGATATGGTTATAAGCAATACAATCATGCAAATGCAGTGTACACATCCGAGCTGTCATTTTAGGGACATCTAATATGTGAAATATTCTACAACACATTTACCACAAAGACCATTGCAAACATGCTTGTAAAAATTACAAACCTTAGTAAACATGAGTCTCGTACTGCTGTCGCAATCACCTGAACATTTGATGGGGGGCAAAATGACAACCTTATTATGTATTTTCTTGTGATTTGCATGAGACAAAAATTACTCCATAATTATGCAATAAAGGAACTATCCCCCTCAAAGACACATTAGTAATTTACCTGCACTGAAATTATCCACTCAATTTGGCTGTCTCAGAGACATTCTTCTCAAACCAAATTCAACTAACTACAATGCTGACACAGCATCATGCAATGTGCCTCAGCAAATACAGCAAATTGGTAAATGAGCCCCAGCCTTCCGAGTTAATTACGGCACTGATGTTTCGACTTAAATCTCTCAAATTTCGTTTTCACCGATTACATCACCCTAACGTGCCAGTGTGTGATGGGTATCATCTGGCAATTGCAATTCCTTTTTGGAGGAGCACAACACGTAAAGTTACAGTACCTTGCATGGACAAACTCCCATGATGGATGATCAATCATGACTGTTCAATAGTCTTATCTTATTAGCTTTAGGTGTTCTTCTCCAAGACATGTTTTCTCATGCTTGTCAATTTTTGTTACTTTCATAATGTAATTTTTCTATGTATATATTTTGATGACTTAAAATCCTTTTTTAAAACTTAAAAAAAAAAAAAAAAAAGGTGCAAACAGAGGATTTAACATATGAGTGGTCCCTAAAAAATCGAAAAGTTCTGATTTTGCTCTAGGTTAAGGTAAAGCTTTCCATCAAAAAAGACCCCCATCTGAAAGGATAAGCTGAGAAACGTTTCTTGGTACAAAAAAATGGCAATTTTCAAATTTGTTATAGGAGCAAATATGGAAATTCAGCTTATGTTGATATTATGAAATATAAGCAAATCAAAAATGACTTGTTTCGATCTTTCATGACATCAGTTACCAAAATTACAAGGTAAGAAATCATTGAGTGTCTAATCTATGTAAAATTACTATTATGACATCATATTTGGATGCCTCCAAATCTCTCGTTTCACTTTAACATTACAGCATGAAAAAGAGATTTCAGGTAGTAGCTAGGCAAATCTCTTCCGACGTCACTTGGATACTGCACAACCTCCCTGGGTGGGACAAAACCGAGCCAGGAAATGGTGTGTGCAATGCTTGATGACGAACTTAGGTTTGGCCTGCTGGCTCTTGAAGTAATTGACCACAGCTGATTAAATTGGTCCGGTCTTCTGTTAGAGAAATATATGTGTTCTGGTAAATATTCCAATCTCTAATTGTTCGAGGTATGAAGGAAAAATTATGGCAATCAAGGCGTGAGTAATGTTCAATGAAGTTGTTGCTTTTGGAATGGCGAGTTCTCTTGAGCAGGGCTGAAGGAATTTTGCAACGGTATGTTGCGCTTAGGTGCCCCCCCTATGGCTTTGTGGCGGATGTTCAATCTGTTGCTTTCCTCCTGGTAGCTAAGGACTTCCACTCAAGTTTATGTATGGTTATGCACACTACATCTCCAATCATAATTATTGAAAACCATTCTTGCCCAGGCACGCCTTGGAGTTTCGATTTTCAGGGTTGTGTTCGTTGTGTAAGAATCCCATACGCGAGCAGTATACAATACATGGGGCGCACAAGCGTTTATTACGCTTAACTAAGTGCTAATGGGGGTTCCATTACCAAGATTTGTTTTGAAGCTATTTCTTTTTTTTTTTTCCAGTGTAAATATTTCAAAACTCTCATTTTTTGTAATTGTTAACTTATTGATGCGCTTCTTTTACTTAAAAAGTTCAGGCCCGTTAGTTAATGAGATAATTAGCTTGGGTCCCTATGGGAAAACCCCCCTTAGGCACCAACGCGGAGGTGATTTAAAAATAAAATGAGGCCAAACCCGGTTGCAGCAATTATGTTTCTGCTTATGTATGTTCATATGCATGAAACCAAAATTAATTACAAATCGAAAAAATAATTAACCCTTTATGTGCTTATGTGAAAAGAAGCGATCCATCATCAGCGATCTGCGCGCCATGTATACAAACCTATGGCAAAATAAGTCTGCACCCACAAAAAAATACAAGAATGTACAAAAAAAATGGTAAATGTTGTGTTAAATATATGTAAATTGGCCTTCTCCTAGAGCAGATATAAACATCCAAATGATTGGCATGTGTATGCTGTGGAAGAAGGGTAGCGAAAACATCATGTTACTTTGGAGCGATTTTTCCGCATTTGAATAAACAATGAATGTGCCCCTAATTCTCAGGACGATAACCGGAACTCATTTATATTGAACCTTTGGCCTTGTCTTAGGCCCCCTCAAAGGTATATGCGTTTCATTTGAAAATTTCCATCGGGAAAGTTGTTTCCTTGGGGGGGGTTCCATGGAACCCCCCCCCTAGGCACACGTGAGTGAAACACCTTAGGCAACTTAAGTGTTAAGCTTGGTTTTCTTTGGTGCAAGAATGGAGGTTTCTGCGCACAAATCCTAAAGTCTCGCTGGCAGCAGATGAGATTCTTATTAGATGTGGGTTATTCCATTTCAAAATCTTGTTGGATTCGACACCAGATATGTGTCGATTGTTCCTGAGTACAGAGTTGCCAGAGTGTAGGTGGATTTGATTGAGATTTAGAAGCATGGATACGGAGAACATGTATTTGTCGGTGGTTGAACTTCTTTGCCAGCGTCTCACAAGCGGAAAGAGTCTCAAGGTCTTTTTGGAGGAACTCTGGATTCACGGGTACTATGATGTTATTATAAAGACACAGTAGTCTGCGAACAGACGCACTGTATAGTGCAAGGTGCATCTGGCAGGTCATTTATATACGCTAAAAATAAAAATAGTAAAGGACCCATACTCCCCTGGGGGACCGCCGAGTCCATGCTGGTCCAGTTTGAATGTTCCCCTCCAAAAACAACACGATGTTTGGTCCCTGAAGGAATCCAGACAACCATTCCTTGACCTTACCACCTACACCATATGATCTAATTTGACAATAAACGATTATGAGGAAACACAGTCGAACGCTTTAGAAAAATCCATGATAATAACAGTCAGACCCCTGGTACGTGTTAATTGAGGGAGGGGTGGTCAAGTCATGGATGGTTTGGATTAGTTGAGTTTCACAAGAATGGGCTGCTCTGAAGCCATGTTTGTTGTTGATGTGAATATGTTATGGTTGTCAAAATGTTCATCTATCTGTAATGGACTACATGTTCTAAGATTTACATGGAACCGAAACTAAAGAAACAGAGCGATAATTACATGCTTTGGGACGATCAGCCTTATATATGGGGAAAAAGCCATTCAGTCATCTGGCAAGTGGCCTGTGTTGAGAGAAGTTGATAAAATGATTGACAGAAATAGGCGCTAATTCAATGCAAACCTTTCAAGAACCGAGGTGAATTGTTTCAGAGCCCGTGGCTTTGTTTGGTTAGTTATTTTTTAATAAAATTCTCCAATCATTCGTGGAGATGGTAATATCAGGAAATGGAGGGAATTTGCTTGGTTGAGGGTCTGGGATTGACTCCATGTCCTCCTTGGTGAAACAGATTTTGAATTGTTTGTTAAATTAGCCTTTGTTATATTTTCAGAGATCAAACACCCTGATCTTAGGGCAGGTATGCCAGATGAATTTCTTCTCTAACTTTTTGACAAAAGGACCAGAATTTATTTTATCCTTAGACTCCACACAGAAATATCTGATACAGCGTCTATGAGCATTTCTCGTCTATGTGTGAGTTTCTTTTCTTAATTATCTAAAGGAAAAACCCAGTAGCCTCAATTTGGCTTTTTTTGGCTCGGGTGAAGGCCCTTGCTTGCCTTCAGCTGTAAAATTCTCTGGACTTTTGATTAATCCAGGGGCAGGCGGTTCTTTCTGGTAATAATGTGGATGGAATTTAAGTATCATGTTTCAAGGCAGTTTAGTTTGAATGGGACCATAGGCTTTTCACCTCGCTCATGTTTGTGTCCTTCAGTGGGAATGCTTTACCAAATGTACTCAGTTCAAATCTCATACCATCCAGATCACCCTTATTATAAAGGAGATGTGCAATCTGTTGTTTTTTTATTTATATCTGGCAATGAAATTTGAGGGCTCAAAATTTCAGGACGACAATGAGAAATATGCCTTTCATCTGATAGCAAAATCGATAATACTTTCCGGTTAAGCGGGGGGTCCCGAAGACGATCGGAACCACACCTTTATAGATAACAGACAGGTAGACAGTACGGCACAGGCAGCCAGACAGACAGACAGACTAAACAGACGGGTGACAGACGAATGACAGGACAGAATATAATATGAATGCATCAGAATCCCAACAGTTCTGGACTGCACCTTCGAGCTGAAAAAAAGTGCTGCCTCACAAATGCAACCTTGGATTTGAAAACATGAACCCTCAGAATTTGAAGACACACATATCACTTTACACACACTGTATCATCCATATGATCACGGTTTTATCAAAACTTGCAGGCCCTATATATTAGATTTCTCACTATTGTCTTTAACTTGAATAATGATATATCCCGAGGGATAACTCCAGTTGGCTTCTGGGTTGTAAGCATTGACTAACAAACCCAAACTTGAAACTTGACACAAAAGCAAGAAATCTGGTGTATTTCCCAGGTCATGTAGAAAATTTGCCTGCATGCAATTAGTGTGCGTATTTATCAGAAAGGGTTAACAAGTTACCAGAAATTAGAAAACGCAGTAAAGTTTGTTTTTCCTTGTTTTCAAATATATTCGGAGCTGTTGCAACATAAGCGATGTGATGTGAAACCGTATGGCTTTATCACAGTTATTGGCCAAGTTCAACCCACATCTAATTACTAAATTATATTAACCCATGCTCTAAATCTCTCCCTTAAACTGGTAATTCAGCCTATGTAAAAAAGCCCTAACTCATGCCCTACCCTATTCCACCAGGGGGGAAGTGAAATTGGGGGGAGGGGTGATTAGGGGTTGATATTTGGGCCAAAATTCACTGAGATTGTCAGAAATTTGGTGATTTTGGCCCCAAAATGATTGATTTTTGCCCAAAACGCCATTTTCTTTTAGCCGGGGAGGGATCAGGGATCGGGGCCATTTCCTCCCCTTGCCCACCATCGGCCTCTTAAAGACACATCAGTGATCCAAACTAAAGAGCCAGATAAAAGCATTTAGATTTAAGTTTATGGCTGGTGCAGATCAAAAGAGACCTGCCTCCTAACGTTCGACACCAGAAGAATAGGAAGATCTGGAAAAGTTAGACATTATGTCTCAACGCACCTGCACTCGCATAAAACTGAAATCTATGGCATACTTATATTGGAGGATATGAACGATACGGTCCTGTAGAATTCTTGTATTTTAGGCACTGATAAAAAATTGAGGAAACAACTTGAAAACAGCCAGTTCAAAGGGATAAGGAATCTCATTCAATTAATTGTTGCCGTAAGTGTCCGTACGGGACAGTAATGACAAAATAATCAAAATTGTATTATCCTTGTTAATTGGGTTATCTTGTCTTGCAGGGTTAAGTTAGAATAACTATTACTTGGTACAAAAAAGTAAAAATCTGATTTTTGATGGTATTTAGCAATTTTGGTTAGAGCAATTCACTAAGAGGGCATGTACTTCACTTCCCCTTCCCCACTCTTATCTTCGTCTTTGTATATTAAAGACAAGCACAGTATTTAATTGTTTTAAACGATAAAGCACAAGTTGCATTTCCTGATTGACCTTAGGATCTCCTTAAGCAATGAGATTCACCCCTCAATGTTTTCATTTTTGCTCTTGTGTTTCCAATTCCTCCCTGTCTTCTTTCGCCTGCCTTGATCTCTTCTTCTGTTTTTCTTCCCACTCTAACCTCCTTCCATTTCTGTCTGTTCTGTCTGTATCTCTCTTCTCTCTATCTCTCTAGCTTTCCCGTTTCTTTTCTATTCTCTCTCTCTCTGTTCTGCCTATTTCTCTGTCGTTCCCTTCTCTTCTCTCCCAAATGATATATATGACAAACTAGTGAAAAACCATTAGCAGAACACTTCATGTTTAGTCACTTGTCTTTTTCTGGCTATTAAGGAAATGATTTTTTTCTTTCACTCCAGCCTTCCCTTTCCACTTCTCATGTTGCCTGTAGGTTCATCAAATGCACACATGTACAAAATGAAAGATGAAATAATACCATTACAGGTCTTGGTTCAGGAGTTATGGCTAATATCTGAGGAAGTTGAAAAACCTGGTGGGCCAGTTTCGGGCTATCTCTGATATCAATCAAAAATGCCATTGAAAATCACCTTCAAGACATTCTTTATTGAAAATTAAAATTAAAAGTAGGGATAAAGTGCTGTTTCTTCTTGTGATATAACATAAGTTAGTAACTTTATAATGTCGCCATTGCTACTAAAATACATGCACCTTGGGAAATTCAATTCCAAACAGTCCCGTTGTTGGCTCAGCTTTATACCCCCAGGTTTCAGCAGAACTATAAAACACCCTGTTGAAAGTAAAGCCGCGACCTTTTGAACAGAAACCTCCTTTCCTTTATTGCTCTTGGTTGAACACTACTTTCTTCATCAATTCCTCCCTGGCATCTTGTAGGCAGTGGGGAATAGGGAATGGTATTGTCCCTCCACATTGAGCTTTGTCCACACATTTGGTCCCTCAACATACTTGTTAGGCTGTGTACATTAGGTTTCAGCAGTCAAATTCTCCCCTTTCCATGAATTTCTGCTTCTTGTCCCCCTGAAGTGAGTCCCTCCTTTCACATTTCACCCACACATAATAATTTCTGGTGCTTCACTGAAAAATAATAATTGATTAGATCAATGCATAAACCATTCAACTTTGATATTGACAATATTCTTTTGGTTGAAAAGGGTTTAATCACATAATGATGCTAAACACGCCTATACCTTTTCTTATTGAAACCTTCAGGTGAACTGGGCCGCAATTAAGTTATTTTATCCTGTTGTGTTCCAACAACTGACATATCTCCGCTAGGTCCATCAAATTTAAAACAAGATGGAATAAAAGCGAGGAATTAGCTTAGGACCTTGTCTAACATAAAGTAAAAATATCTGGCAAAAAATGCAGGGTTGTATTTTTTATAATTTTTAGTTTATTTTATATTTTATTGGGACATCTGTATATTCATGCTTCACATGCATGTGCTAATAATAATTTGAAATTGCCTACTCCTAGTATTATGGCATTAAGGTAAAGATCCAGACACTTAGACAACACATTCATAGTCATAATTGAATTCCACCAGATAGTCTATAGAATATGTCTAGCCTAGCGCACTAAATATATATTATAGGCCAGTTGAGGTTGTTGTAACAATTATGGTTAAATATTCGGTACGTAGTCACCCATCAATTACTTTTTTTTAAATACAAAGACATGCATATATGCTTCAATAATATATGCTTGGAAAAATTGTCTATTATTTTAGTATTGATGGATTTATATGGAATCTGAACTCCATTGACAATTGAAATATCAAATGTTTAGCAAAATTTGCCAACAATCGTGTTATATTAATTGTATATATATATTTGTATCTGATATTTCACATTTGTTGTCCCATCTGAATATTAAAATAGGGACAACCGTTCCATATAATTTCGTCTCTTAAATGGGTAATCCTGAAGTTTGGTTTCAATTGGACCTCACTTTTGCAAATGAAAGAAATGCATTTTTTCAGCATATTTTATAATTAACCTCAAATGACCTTTGATTTTGGTATGTGACCTGTGACCTCAGAACCGTATGTAGGTCATTATGGCCTGTATCTATTAAAGACCCAAGGATTGGTTGCAATTTAACCTTCTGTTTTTTTGCAATGAGAGAAATTTGACAATTGCAATCTATTTTACAACTTCATCAGATGACATTTTACCTGGTGTGTGACCTTAACCCTTGGTATTTGAACTTTGATTTCATTAATATAGAGGGTTTCAATGTTTTATCTATGACCCAAGATTGGCTGCAATGAGAGCTTGCAATTAAAAATATATGGGCAAGACCAAGTGTGCACTAAAAGACCATTGTGTTTTTTTCATCATTTTCATTCCTAACACCTGGTTGCCCTATGACCTTGTATGTGACCTTTGACCTTATTGAACAAATAAGTGTTCCCAAGTTTCTTTATGAGACAAATTTGGTATAAAAAATGGATCTTATGTTCGTCCAATAACAGGTCCTCCCAACATGGTTGTGGGGGCAAACAATGTTACAAGATTTTGAGTTTGACTTACTTGATTAATTTCCCAAAAGATTTAAATCTACACAAAGCACTGCTGTTTTTGAGAAGATTACTACATGTACAACACCTCTACCCTATTGTACGGTTTCCTCAACTGAACACAGAAGGTGATACATAGAGATCCAACAATTATGACTCGTTGACTACGAGTACCGTTAAGGCCCACTCTACTACCCTCTCAAAATGTAGGGGTGCCAATTGGATGACTTATTACTTCTGATGGTGTATCATGAAGGAAACCCACGATAAGTCAATATGTGACAGTTTTCAAACATACAATCATGAGACTGACAGTCCTAGATTGAAATTGAATATAACAGTTTGATCTGTACTAAATGGCAATTTAAGGGCAGGTTCAACCCTGGTGCTTGTTGTTTTACACGAATTTCTGATTTTTGCCACCCATTTAAACATCAAGCTGTGTTCTATAGTTACCACAAAGGTTATCCACTGCAGACAATCATGAGCGGTATTTTTCCGATTTAAAACAGCTATTTGACCATTTAAAGTCACAAAAAAACCCCTGCTTCGTCACACGGCGGCGAATTTAGCAATTTCACCCGTCCAGCGCAGGCGCACCCATCGCGTCGCGGGGTGAATTTTGCTGCGTAATGAAGCGTGCGCGTGTTTTAAGTACTGTTTGCGCGAACGCATCTTGGAAAAACGAAAAAATATATTTGAAAATGTAAACAAAGCGCTAATTAGACCAGATGAAATTCATTGCTTTAATTTCTGGGTAGAGAAAAATATTGTTCGATTCAATAGTGCCATAAAGATGTATTTCATCCTTGACACAAAACATACTCAATTTTGAAGCTCAAAGATAAAAGTTATTTGAGAAGAGACGGCTGGAAATGGCGGAAAAGTCACTTTTTCTACTCCAACACGAGTTCTCAATGTTCAATTTTCGCAAAAAATTTGCAAATTTTCAGCATGATAACTCCAAAAATACCGAAGTAAATGGTAAGGTTTAAAAAAAAACTTTCCCTATGATAGCAATCGGTATTCTCTAGGGACGGTTTTCTCATTGTATTTGTCGATTTCTACACTAAAGAGATTTCTCCCAATATATACTCAAATTTTGGAAAAGAAAAGTACAAATCAAAACTTTTTTGACTTTTTCCCTTATATTTCGAAAAGTAAGCTTATTTTAAAAAAATGAAACAACCAGTCCCTAGACAAATTTGTCTTGCTTCTAAAAGAACATAAGAAAATCATGAATTAATTCAAATTGTTTTTTGATGCTGTCTGAAAATTTTGGGGGCAAAATCGTTGTTTTTTGGTTATTTTTCTCAAAATACGGAAGTTTACATTATCTGATGCCATCATACAGGGTTCATCGTCCAATTTTCTTCTAGAAATGTATACTTTTACATAAATTAATCAAATTATTTGCCAAAGTTACAAACCAAAATGGATACTCGGAACTCAAGGTTCACACTGCCTTAAATACTTTTTAAAATCACTGAGTTAAATCAACTTTTTTGAAAATTATTTAGAACAAATTGTTTTGTATCTTGAAATTCTTTCTGCCTAGTTTATTTATCGGGCAGTTTTGCATATTTTTAAAGGCAAAAACTGCATCGAGGGACCTTAAACCGATGATACAAGTTAATATAAAAATCTCAAGTTTTTAGAAGGCCCGGGGGACCGAGGCTGGCATCACAAAATGCCCCTTTCATGTATGAGGAGGAGGCAAAATGATTGTCGGGGAGTCACAGGGTCCCGGCCCCCTCGGCTATTGCTATTGTCAGTAATGCCGTTTTAAATGAATTTTAAAATGAAAAAAATAGATTTTTCTGGTAGAGTCTACAAGTAGTATTCTGCTTTCAGGAATGGAGGGTGGAGGGAGCGGGAGGGGGGTTGTTCATTATCAGGCACAGCAGCAATAAAGATATAACTGATTGCAAAGTTTTTATTTCAGGATTTCATGTCATGCAGCTACCACAGAAACAATACAAATGAATACAATACAGTAGTATATGGTCTTATCTTATGTAGCTAAAAGCAAATTAAAAGCAAGCGAAAAACAGCTCAAATTCAAAACGTGTGAAAATTTAATTAATCGTGCAAAAACAAAATCTACTGTTACGTATTTAATTTTGCTAACAGCTCCAGACGAAATGTGAACTAAATGTGAGCTGCCGGGCTTGAAACTGACTGATCCTCAGCTCAGACATTGGATTGAGCCAATAATAATAGCAATAAAAAATCGGATGGCTTCTAGGGTGATACTACCATATCACCCGTGTTACGAAAATATTGGGTGAGTTAAAGACAAGTGGGATATTTTCATAACAAAGGCAATAATATTCTTAGTGTTCCACAAAAAGCTGTCTGATGGGCATATTAAGCATAAGAAACCAACCTGCCAAAATATGAGTGAATCCCGGCCTAGGCTACATTCAGCTGAACATTAAAGTGTTTTTTTTTCCTCTCTTTCACCCCACCCCCCCCACACACACACCCACACAAACACACAACTTAATAATTTATGTATCCAACAATGTGTGCTATTCGTTTTCCCAAGATAGGATTTTCCAGATCATGGTTATGACAAAATATGGACATGTTCTGCAATTTCAGTCAAATTACTCTGCCTACATCTGATAACTTTTGTTGTTGTTATCAAACAATGTTGTATACATCACACTGCAAAGCAAAAAACATTTAATACTAAAGCTTGAAAGCTACCCTTGTACTAGACCGTCCTTAAGTCTTGCTTTGATTTCTGATCAAGTATATCCAAACCTTTTATACTAGATTTCAAATTGGGTGAGACCTCATTAAAAGTTTTATATCTATAGGTCAGTCCATTCACCGTGAGAGATAAAGATTTTAATGGCCACGGGGAAAAGTTTATGGTAGTCATATCAATATACTATGCCTGTTAAGATTTAACCAGGTCAAGTGTTCAATTGAAAGATCAGAACGAAACGATCAGCAATTATTTAATTAAAACATTGTTATTTGAACATAGTTTACCTTTGACACTGCAAAATATTATTCCTTATCTAGGTGAAATAATGTATTTTTATATACTCTGGGCTATAATTTCTTGGACATAACAAACGCGCGCGTTGGTCGTTGCGAGTACTGTGTCTACGTGCAACACAACGGTGCGCTGTTTTGGCGGGGAAGCGGGCGTACGTTCTAAACTGTCCAAGAAATTATGAGCCAGAGTATAAATACACACATAACGCAACTAAGTTGTTTTTTTTAAAAAAAAAAAAAAAAAAAAGCGTTCAGTTGTGACCCCAGCTTCCGAGTGTGCATGTTATTAAAAATAACAAGCTCTAGAGCTGTTATTAAAAATAACACCCCAGTAGCCTCCTGGAACCCGATTCGTAGTAGATAACGCACGGGAAAACAATAGATAACAACAAAAGACGCTAGCACGAGAAGTGTATTTGAACATAGTTTACCTTTGACACTGCAAAATATTATTCCTTATCTAGGTGAAATAATGTATTTTTATATACTCTGGGCTATAATTTCTTGGACATAACAAACGCGCGCGTTGGTCGTTGCGAGTACTGTGTCTACGTGCAACACAACGGTGCGCTGTTTTGGCGGGGAAGCGGGCGTACGTTCTAAACTGTCCAAGAAATTATGAGCCAGAGTATAAATACACACATAACGCAACTAAGTTGTTTTTTTTTATTTGGCCATACAAACTTGTAAGAGATTAGCGCAAGCAGATTATAAGTTTTCTTGACATCCCGGCCAACCATGGCATTAGTCTTATCATTAACAGACCATGTAAGAACTGAATTCATCAGTTTCCAGTAAGCTGATTCTGTGCAGTAACTTTGTACAATGGCCACAATATGTTTTGTAATGGCAACAAAGGCCTAGTCTCCACATGGTCAAGGATTAAACCCTCACATCAACACCCTCACACCAACACCACCTCCATGGAAATATGCAAGAACTCTCACTTAATTTGAAATCTACTACAACAGAATGTCAAATGCATATAAAGCAGCTTTGAAATTAACAAGTGCAACCAGGTGGGAGAAGGCAGGTGAGGGTATTCACATACTTCATGCTACACACTATGGCTGGTATTCTGAAATGGAGACTAACTTTACACCTGAGTTTAAACCAGGTTTAGTCCTACATGAGTGGACCTTTTTCTTTTCAAAATACTGTGAAAGTTAAATGTAACAGGTGAGAAAAATCCTCATGGATGGGCCGGAATAATCCATCCATGAGGAATTCTCTCACCTGTTACAGCACACTTTTAGAGCATGTTGGAAGGAAAAAAGGTCCACTCAATCCTGGTTTAAACCTGGGTCTAAAGTTAGACTCCCTTTCAGAATACCAGCATATGAGATTTACCAATAGACCAGTTCTGGCCTGATCTGTGGTCCCATCTCAACTGATACTTTAAAGTGCGGTCACCAAAAGGGCCAATTTTTTCTGGCTAGTATCACCCGGATCCCAAGATATGTAGAAAATCCAAAGCTGACAAAATATTAAATATGACAATTTTTGGTCAAATTGCATTAAATTTACTTGAACAATAATGAAAGGAGCTTGTTTTTGAGGCAAAATTATTTAGAACTCCAATTTAATAGTTTAACAGAAAGGGTCTCTAAGAGATCTCTTTAATACATTGTCACTGATGGATCTCCATTTACAATGTCACTGATAGGTGCTATGCCCAAGGGGATGGGAAGCCACATCCTTTTATCCAATTCTAATTATTTTCTACCACCAGGAAATCCGGCAGCATAACAAAACACATGGGAAATTCTGTAGTTGCGAAAGTACACTTCAGAGACTTTTGAGGGCTCAGCACCAGTTCTAAATTATTCAGGCTTTTGGATTTTTGGAACAATTGTATTGGAAGTATTTCTGATAGAAGTGTAAGAGCTGAAAATTTAATTCCAATCCCATTCTCGGTTAGCATAACAAATCCTCAAAACACGTTGCGGGTGTATTAGGATTGGCATTTTCAGGGGGCGGCAAGCCGAACAGGGGTCTCCAAGTTTTTAGTTCAGCATTTTCAGTATAATTAATCTGTATTTACGAATTGTATTTTTTTAGTTAAGGTCAGGGGCGGATCCAGGATTGAAAAACATCAAATTACGGTGGCTGAAGGCTGAAACTTGTCCAAAATGGGCTGATTTTTGCAATAATTTTGTGGAATTAACGGAGGTGGCCGCGCCGCCCCCCTCCCTAATCCGTGCCTCAGTGTACAGACTCTGATGGAAACTGTTTCAATTATTTTTGGCAAGAGGTCAAGTTGCAGAGGGTGTTTTGAACATCCCCTATCATTGCAATTTGGCCTATAACACAGAAGCTAGCAGACATTTGTACTCACATCTCAAATACCAAGGTTTTGAGTGATTAAATATGTTGACATACTGAAGGCCATCTGAAACGTGATGTCTTAAGTGGCAATCAATGGGCCGTACGGAGGGGGGGGGCCAAGAAAAGTTTGTACAGGTTCACATTTTTAAATTGATCCAATCATGTTGAAAAAATACCATGTTATTTGTTTTACAACCACAAGGATCAGAAAGGTTAGTTGTACCACTACAGACTAAAGTTTCAGAGTATAGGCTAAAAACAGCAAAACTCAATAAAGGGTCAATTTCCAGTGTACAGGGGTCAAATTTTAAAGTTGCTCCAATTTGGGAAAACACGGCGGTTCTCGAACCACAAGTGTCGCCTTGTTGCGATCATTGCTTTATGATGATTTGGCAAATGATAGAAAGAAAACAATGCGCTTGGACAGTGTTATAGCAAAATTATTTTGATTTTGAATAATCGTCGGGCATAGTGTTTATCCACAAGCATTTTAAAAAAGTAACCGAAATGGTTGAAAAATACACACGCGGCCATTGGCCGCTAGTGGTCTGTTGTGAAAGGGAGGTCAAGGTGACATGAGGTCACCAAGATGACATGAGGTACCAAGGTTACATGGTCACAAAGGTCCATGGGAATCACAAAGGTCATACATGGGTCACTGAGGTCAATGGGGTCACTGAGGTCACTGGGGTCACAAAGCTTTCATAGGGTCACAAAGGTCACGTGGGGTCACAAAGGTCGCATGGGTCACAAAGGTCACCACGGTCACATGGGGTCACCAAGGTCACCATGGGTCACCAAGGTCACTATGGTCACAAAAAAGGTCACAGGGGGCAGTGAGGTACATGGGGTCAAAGGTGACATAGGGTCACAAAGGTCATATGGGCCAAAGGTCACATGGGGTCGCAGGTCACATGAGGTCACCAAGGGTCACCCCACCCCGCCCAGCCACGCCCACCCCACCCCCTCGTGACACACCCACCCCTCCCGTCGATCACAAACGGACCACTCCCCGGCACACTGATTTCTGAATTGGCCAAAGGTGACGTGAGGTCAGCAAGGTCACCAAGGTTGCCGGGGGTCACCAAGGTCACACAACTTTCCCATGTCACAGAAGTCCCAGTCACGATTAAGTCAACCAGGGTCACCAAGGTCACCAGGTCACATGAGTACCTCACCCCGCCCCTCGCCGACGCACCCCCCCTTTCCCCCCGCGCCCCTACCCCAATGCCACCACCCCGACCCCCCACACCAGATGCACACCACCGACCCCCCCATAACGCCACCCCACCCCCTCCACTCTACGCACACCCCCCCCTCTCCACTTACACCCCACCCTGCCCCCCTCCCGCAACCGCGCCCACCCCTCCCCCCTCCCAACAACCACACCCTTCCCCCTCCCCAACACCACACCCTTCCCCCTCCACTATGATTCACACGCGCAGATGGATGGTATAGTTTTTCATGTAGCAAAGGATTTTGCATATCCGATGTACCATTTTGGCGATACTGCATTATGGCATATTTAATTAGCTCTTTGCATACCTAACCACGTGTATCAGGAACTTTCAAATGTAAAGAAGATGCAGCACCATAATGGGTTTTCGTGCAGTGAAGGATTTTGCATGTACCTTTTCCAAAATAAGCGATTACGCTGATTTTTGCATATCAATTAGCTCATTTGCATATGTATTTCGCCCAAAATATGCCCACATCTAATCAGTTGAGAACTCTTTAACAACACCGCTTCTCCTTCCACCAAGTTACATCATGAACGTCTTATGGAAACTCCCAGATAACGTGCACGCAAGCCTTGCGGGGAAGGGTTGTCATTTTGACTCGGCAAATAAGCCAATTAATATTCATGAATATGCAGCTAATGCACAAAAAGCTACACATATATTGGCACCTCACTTTATCACCGCCTACCAATGTGAAGTAAATCGGGATTATCGTTTGCCCCAGCAGAGCATTCAAAAAGGTTAACCGAATGGCTGAAAAATATGCAAATAAGCTTCATTAAAATTCATGAATATGCCAATATGCAGGCCAAAAACCTAACACATATATATTGCACACCTCACTCTATCATCCTATCAAGTTTGAAGTAAATTCATAGCGTTTAGCCTGCAGGAGCATTTTAAAAAAGGTTAACCGAGTCATACGGAGGACGGACATACGGACGGAACGGACACACCTATTTGGACTAGTAGTGCCTCCAGGAACAGTCGTTCAGGCGACACAAAAATGGTGGGAAATCTAATTGGGTGGAGGTTCATCAGGATAAAATAAGGATATTTTTGCTGTCTATAATGCTTAGTTACCAATGTGAGGGGGCACAGAAGTTCAACATCCATTGCATTCAATGGGGCTTGACCATTGTTATACTACTTGGCTCTCTAATGTTGTTAATAATTTCCAAAAAGGAAACAGTTCACCAATAAAGTCTGAACTTATTTGACCAATTCAATCTTGTCATAACTTTAAACCAATCATTTATGACACTTGTATGGACATTTGCATCTTAAATATACAAACATTTTAATAATACCAACAATGTAGTGGGCATTGGTATTAGGACTATTTGGCCTGATATCAACATTAAAGGCTCATTGGGGTCCGATTCCAATAGCCCTTTTTCCCAAGAAACCGCAAAATTTTACTGGAGTTGTCAAAATGTTGTATCTGAAGAAAGTTCATTTTCTCATTACCCCTGTAATCTTTGTTGAGGATGTTTATTTGGCTATTATGAGCAAAAGTGTCCTCCATTTTTTGGTCACCATATTAAATTTTATACTGAGTACTCTATGGGGATTACAAATCACATTTTTAGCTCTCCCTTCATTTTTTGGGTGAAAAGCCATTCGATCCCATGAAAACTTTACATATACTTAAATCAGGGTCATCCTCCCCTTTAAAGTACATTTTAAAATGACCCCTGTACCGACACATACCTATACCAATATTCCCACAAATAATCGCAAAGTACATAAAAGCTAAATGACCTTTCCTCATATAGCAAATAGTATCTTTTTGCGGTAGTGTCCATAATGGGTTCCATTTGTATTCAATCCCTTTGTGGTGACTAATAGATAAAATACAGTAATCCAAGTCTAAGTCATATTATTACTCACTGAGATTTAAAGGCACTATCAGTAATTGCTATGAAAGACAACTATCATTTTTTTAAATAATATTGAAATTTGCAGGAATAAAAGCTTCAAAGTGAGGATAAGTCTGTAGAATCGCATAATTACCTTGGTCCAACTGAAGATGACAGAAAGGAAGAAAACGGCAGTTGTTCAAAGACATTCCCTCTTCAATTACGGGTGGTAGTAAGTGTCCGAACGGACAGTAATGACATAAATTCTGTGCTTATTAGGTTGCTTTCTTCTGGTCCCTGATCATTTGCAGGGTAGGTTAAGGGTACCCGTACTTGTTAGAGACATGGCAAAATCTGATTTTTGATGATTTTCGATTTTCTGATTTAAATCAATCACTGTTAGTGTCTTTAAAATAATTAAAATCGGAATCAAAAAAATTTCAAAAATTGATTTTTGCATGTCTGGATAAAGTATAGTATCCCAACACATCCTACAAGCCGTAAGATCAAAGGCAACCTGATAAGGACAAAATCGATATTTTTAGCATGGGTCCGTACTGACACTTACTGCAGCACGTAAGTGAATTGAGATAGATCTATACTTTGAATACTGCTGTTTTCATCCTTTTCCATCAATTTTTCAGTTTGGAAAATAACTTGTGAGAATTCTACGGACTATATCCTTCACTTTTCTACTCCTGTAAATTTCCAATATTTTGACCCTTTCGGGTTGGATCACTGATAGTGCCTTTAAAAGGGCACAAGGAGGTTTTCTGAGGATAAAAAGATTTCAAAGATTTATTGGACAAACATAGAAAAGGAAACCAAAAACTATATGTTTTGAACTTGTCTGCTGTCCTAGTAGGCCTACATAGAGAAGCACACTTTGATTTTCTGTTGTGCCCTTTGTTTACTTTAAATTACTTTATTTTTGGTGAGTTATGGAGTTCACTGATGAGTTATGTTTAGAGGTATTTTTTTTGGTGAGTTATGGATAGAGTTCATCAATGAGTTATGTTTTAGAGCTAATTTTGGATGAATTATGGATGGAGTTCATTGATGAGTTATGTTCTAGAGTTAACCATGCACATATGAGGTAGCACCCACAACATAATAAGGCAATGAGACTAATCGTGTTTTACAAAAAATCCGGTTGTGAAATTGATTCATTCGCAAAGATGCAAAGTACCTTATTACGGTAAGTTAATCTTACAGAAATGTAGAATAATATCAAAGGAACAAAAGAACACTCATGTTGAAATTGCTGGCAAAAGGAGGAATTTTCTTTCTTATGGATGCATTAATTGTCACATGCCAGACAACTTACTGCCATCTTAAAGTTTACACTTTGACTGTGCACACATACTCGGGCTTTCAAAAATTAAAAATACTGCAAGTTGAAACTTGCAAATCCCGCTGGCTATGTGAGACTGAAGGTTAACGATGAAGTCTGGTGGTGAAGTCTGCCTAGGCAAGGAAATTATACAACCATTTTTAGTGATTTGACCTTGGATGACCCCAGATGGCCTGTAAATGACCTTGAACAATTTTGGTATCAAATGTTGACTACATCCAATTTCATAATGGCAGTTGCATTTTGAAAAAATTTCAAGGAATGACCCTTTAAGTAGATTGCTACCTAACTCGCATATCATGTACTTAAAATTCGCAAAATGATACATGCCATGATGGCCAAGGGCTTTCATGTCAGCGAAGGAATTTTGAGCATCTGATACACAGTTTTAAAGACACAACACAAATCAGTCAACCTTACCAAAATGGAGCACACAGTAATCTGAGTCACAATATCCCCTCTGCCTTTTAAGCCAGGGGGATAAATAAAAAAGGAACAGAGGGTGCAGGCCAAAAATCTGTGATAAATAAAAATCCAATCTATAGCTTTTAAAAAAGTTATATCTCAATTTAGATTTCCAGGCGCGTATGTATTTTTAATACTACGAGTAGGGTATTTAACGGTTTACAAAGCCTTATCCCATTGCCAAATTAAATGACTGAAAGTCCATTTATTTCCTCCACCAGTGCTGCCCAATCTTAGTAGCTGGTTTCCACAGGCCTAAGATGTACACCATAGTGGCATAGGCATAAACGAGCAATTAACCCTAACACGTCACCGGGGTTTTTCACCAAAAATGGCCAAGAGTCAATGAGAACCAATTCATTTGTTTCTCTTGACGTATGAGAGTCAATCAGAGTCATTTTTTACTTTCAATGACTGTCGGACGTTTTCCCCGTAGCGGAATAACTTGCGGAAAATCGTTAATGGCCGAAAGTCAATAGAAATTATTGGGTGTTCTGCCGGCAAAACGGCTGAAAGTCAAACAGAATCAATTGGTGTTCTGCCAATAGAGCGGCCGAAAGTCAATCAGAATCAATTGATTTTCAACGTCTTTTGCCAGGAAAGATCATATTGAAAAGCATGCCACTGCTTAATATAATTAACCTTGGTTAGGTCACTTGTATAGCGCTATACCAAAGCACAGAAAGCTTGGCCCTGGACTCAATTCTCCAATTACATTTCATTCTCATTTTGCTTATATAATAATCTTGTAGACACTTAGTACAATTTGTGTTGCAATACATGTAGATCAAAGGCTTATTAGCAAACAATGTCAGTGGTGTAGTTCTGACATCGTCTTCAGTGCCTTTGACAGTCTTAATTCGCACAAGGCCCCCAAAACCACACTCTTCAAAACATTGCCAGAACCACATCATTCCATTATACCGTTTTGTTGTTCGAACTATTCTAACCCTAAATGCCACTGCATTTCGGTTAAAGGTGTAAATGTACCAAAAATGGGCGAAAAGTTAACAAAACATGAATGACCGGTTATCCTTACTTAAGCATCCTCAGTTGAAAAAAGTTAATCCGATCTGAAAGCTTAAGTCTTTGCAAGTGCAGAGAGTGGCGGAAACTAATGTACATGTCAAAGCCCATTGTAAATTTTTTCTGCACGGCAGAGGCCCAGCTGAATTTAAAACTCTCTCGGTCTATAAGTGGCAACTGGCGCAGTGACAGAGTTCTCGATCAACCGTTTTGCTAACTTACGATATTTTTAATTGAAGGACAATCTCACAAAAGAAAAGGAATATTGAAAGATTTTCACATTAGCTTCTCGAGTGATTTTTATTTTTCATCCTTTAATACATTAAATAGTTTTAAAGGAAATAGGTCAAGAATTTGTCCCAAGATCAGTTTGACTTAATATCATAAAATATATGGACATACATCAAGAATTCCCGAAAACCTAATACAATTTGATTGTTGTAAAATTACAAAATAGAGGCATTTTTAATTTTTGCTTTTTTGACATACGAAGAAAAGGGTGCGGCAGGGCGGATTTTTCGCCATGGATTTCATTGATCAAAAGCCGCCCAATTTTGTCTCCTCGTGACGTCAAAACTGATGACCAAAAACATCGTTGTTGCCTCGTGACTCGAATTTATTGCTGACACGTAAATTGAAGGATTAATGAAAGTCATAATAAAATTAGAAAAAATAAGTTACCGAAGAAATTTTTGTTTCAAAAAACATTACAAATTTAATAATATTATTAAAGTGGCAACACTGCGAATATGATGGTCACAACGACGTAAAATTATGGATGGTCATCCTTGACGTCACATTTGAATGCGATGTGGATTGTCGGAATCGTTTTCGAGAAGCTATTGGCGGGAAGGAAAATTAAAAGGGCAAAATACTCAAACAACATGTGGAAATTTTCAACTTATTTTGATTTATATGTAATTACGTTACTTAAGCTTCCCATCCAGACGAGTAAATTTTCCACAGATTCAGAATCCATGACTATTTCATTAAAATTGGTGTAACAACTAATTACTGTAGCCCGAGGTTGCTCTGGCTTTTCCCGCTACGATAGCCCCTACTAATCTCCTCTCCCTGAAGCCAGAGCGGCAGTTCAATCAAAAACCGGGGTCCACTGTCCACCATATGTGCCACCCAAGGTCAGAATATATATACTTTCAGGTCCTCTATGGGACACGAAACTTTCCTGCATGATAAAACACTTGAGGTATAAGAGCCCTACTAGCCGAATTTAAACAATAAAAACGTGCACAGATTAGCTTCCTGTGTTACATCCGTGAAATGGTTGCCCTAAAAAGCACAAATGCGGAAATTTGAACACCTAGCCTAAAACACAGTAGTCTCCCACTCGGGTGTTATGTTCGTAATTTCTTGGTAATCAAGCGAAAAATAAGTGTCGAGTGCCCCGTCTAAACAACATTAACCGGGGGGGAACAATCCGGGGGCGACTGCATGTTTAAATTGGGAGTTTTAACGGTTAAGAAATCCGTTTCAAAATCATCAGGATTTTAACCATGAATGGAAAAATCAGTCAAGGAAACATTGTGCCGTATAATATAAATCTATTTAGGACTAAATCAAAGCTAGGTAAAGATTTTCAACTTCCAATAAGTGCTTTTTGGTATTCTGAATTTTTCTGGATTCGCCTATTCAGCATCGGATTCGTGCGCACCCACCCACGGAAATTTTAATATGCACTATTGCAGTAGAGTTTGTAGGAGGTAGGTGAAGGCGACGTGTTGCCAACGCTACGTGACAAGAAAGTTAAAAGTCGAGGGACCACCTTGTTATTGTAATGACGTTCTTTATTATGGTATTAAGCGAACCTCTCTGGACATCTTGGTCGTGGACATCTCACAAGCGCTTTGGTTCACCATAAACGCGGAGAGATTGCAATGAGAGCAACGAAAACGATGGTGGTACCGGTCAGAAAATGTTTCTCGGTGCATCTCGGCCGTCACACACTATGTTTGGTCGCGCCAAAATGACTATTGGCCCGCATGCATCTGGCCTCTTACCGGTAAATGACGCGATGTTCCTAGTTGCATTTGGGCCGTCTCATGCTCTCGGCAGGTTAGGGTTAATGAAGTGCGTCTGATCATTAAATAATTTGGGCATCTTGATTTTGGTTATGCCGTTTATGGAGAAGAATCCGCTGTCCATCTTATATAAGTCATTGAATTTGAACGTTTGTACGTTGAACGAGCTACATACTGGCAGTTCCGATAATCGTAAACTAGAGGGTCTTTAAATTACACATATATGGCTGACTTTAACATTGGACTGGACCTCAACTTCTCAAGTTACGAAAATTGCCTATTTGGGGGCAATTTTTAAAAATTAACAATACCTATTGTTAATCATGGTACGAGCACTCAAAATTAAACAGTGATTGTATGATTTTACCGACCTCATACAACAAAAAAAAATGTTTACTTAATGATCTTGAGAAACTCCTACAGATAGTGTACGTATGGTGTGGTTCGAGTCTTGATTGGTTATGTTAAAAAAAGCATTTACTTTTACAAGCCAGTTTTTCAATCCAAAATTACTTGGATTGTATTTGGCAATATACAACAGCTTCCGGAGGTCAGCAGTCTGAGGTCAGGTTACGGCAGTCCGGTAAATATGCGTAATCCTGCTTCTAAAATTGAAAAAAAACTAGCTGTTTGAAAATTCTAAGACTGGAATTTAATATGAAAGGCATTGTGGGAAAAAGAGATGTGGCCCGTAGCGACTGCGTGTTACACTTTTCACATCTCTGCAACCAGAACATTAACACGTTCATTTTTATCGCTAGGTTCTATAGGTTCAGACCCAATTACGATACATATCAACATAGTAATAGACCCATGATGCAAAAAATCCATAGAACCCCTCAGTTTCCGGAGATATTTGAGATTTAGTTTCATGCATACATCGCTATGACGGACTGATAACGTTAATCTCTCGCGCAAAAGTACTAATTTAGATAATATCTTTTGCAGTCGTGGCACAGACTTCACCATGGGAAATACTTACCAGACCGCCGTAAGGTCAATTGAAGCAGGGACCCTAGAGGCCGACTGACAGAAGAATAGAAGCATCTCTAATAAATGAGTAGCTCATGATCGCGGTCGTAAGTGGCGCATTGTTATTCACGCTATTGTCAATACGTCATACTGCAAACTTAGGACCGCGTCCGGTGCGGCGCTATCATTACAAAACTTGTATGGGTATTTCTCTAGCCCTGAAGCTTATAACATGCTTCCAGGCAAAGCGAGCGATTGTCATGCGCAAGACCGGACTTTTACCCAAGATCAACTGTTTACGCATGCTCATGAGCAGAAATCGCTCGCTGCGACTGGAAGTATATCGTGGCTTTTTGGAATGTTACAAAATTGGGTCGCACATGTGTGACCTTTCACCTTTATCATGCGACTTGTATTTCCGGTTTGGACTTAGTCTGTGAAGTGAAAATTATCGTCCCGAAAAGTGCACCAAATTGCTCTTTAAGTTTAGAAACTTCTTCCTGAAAATTACTTAAAACATTTAAGGTTTGTCTACCGATGTCCTTCAGCCCAAAAGCTAAGTACCTTTGCTCAACATGGACTCATTTATAGAAGCAATTAAAGTTGAGCAAAATGTTTTTACATCGGTCCCGAGTTCATATTTGCATGAATTGAGGGCCAGTAGAATATGTCAGGTTGATAAAAGATAAAGGCAGCAAGTCTGCTTAGGCAGGACTGCATTACTGGCAGACTGCGACGCGACTGGGAAAGCCGGTTACAAAGCGCGGTTGTTGCTGATACCACTCCCTCAGTGGTCTCGTAGACTAGGCCTTTGGCTTAGCGTGCATGGACCAATACGAACCAGTTTTCTATTGAAAATGCAACACAGATAAATTGTATAATGTTTTCAACTTACCAGCCACCTCTTACCACAAATGGTGAAACGTCACAACAATACAAAACGCCGATTCCTACTGCAAAATTCACACAGAATGTTGGTTATCGCCTCCGATTTATGTCATGTGCTGTGTATTTTTGTTTGCGGGGTCAAAGGTCACGACCGTAAAAATACCAGTTGCAGACGGATTTACATAATAATAATCATTTTTATCAAGATTTTCAATCGTTTTTGAGCTACACGCTGAGTCAAAGATAAAGGAGGGCGGTGACATATAGTGCAGTCCGAAAAAGTATGTTAAGCTACCGTGCGGCCACGCCAGCCAGACTTCTTTTCGGGGGGGGGAGGAGCACGAGGGAAGCGGCGCCAGAGTGGATTTTTGGGGGCTCTAAAAGTGAAATATGGAAACAAAAACTAAAATTTGGTGATTGTTTGCCCCCAAATCACTGATTTACCCCAAATCCGTCATTTTTTTCTTTTGCCAGAGCTGGAGGGGGGGGGGGGGGAAGGGGAGTCAAGAATAAAAAAAGGGAGAAAATTTCCCCCTGCCCCACCCCACCCCACACACACACACATCACCACCATCACCACCACCGGCTGGCGACCAGAAATTTGTCTCGATACCCATTCCCGAGGTTCATTTAGCATGAAAAAATAAAACCATGATGAAAGCGCCTTGTTTGAGGTTTACCATTAGAGCCATCTGGTCATTTGGCCCCTTGGTTTCATTAGTTCCCCATTTAGCTCCTTGGTCCCTGATTGGTTTGATCGTTGATCAGTGATCTATCCGTAAAAAGTCAAAATATTCGAAATTTGCAGGAATTGTTTAAAGTAAAGGGATAGGACGTAGAATCGTAGAAGGAATCTGATAAGTCTATTTTTCCCAACTGAAATATTGATAAGAAAAAGGAGAAAAACAGCATATTCAACGATATGATCACCATTCAATACGGTTTGTTGTAGTTAAGTGTCATTATGACTTAAATATCCGATGTTCTTATTAGGTTGGCTTTTGGTCTTATCACTCGTGTTACAGACATTGCAAAAAATATGATTTCTGATTCTGATCGACCAAATCACTGATAGTGCCTTTAAGCGCACTGGGCACCCTTTCACAAAATATGAAATTTCTTCATTTGCTCTCAAATGAAATAGTCTAGGCCATTTTGGACAAACAGAGATATATTTTACACATTAAAATAAAATACCCCAAAAACAGATAGGACATTGAGTATGAGGATAACGACATCCAGAATCGTAGAGCCAACTTGTAATTTCCATAACTTTCATCAACAATGTGTAATACAGAATATTTTTTACTTCGTCACTCACTGATATGAAACCACAAAGGTCATGACCGGTCAAACAGTGTGCATAGCGGTGGAGAACATCATCGGATTGCGTGTTCTTGTGTAAAAGGCCATTTTCGTCATCTGCTTATTTAACGTCGCGCGACTTAAGTATTACACCTCTGTTTACCCTAAGAAGCTGATTTGGTCTGAATCCTTCGGGTGAGGGCTTGGTTATAAAAGCTTTACAACCATGCAAAAATAGCGACTTTAAAAATCTAGGGCGCCCTATTTTTCAAATGTCCAGTGTCTGTTTATGTTACTGCTTCTAATTGCAATGGTTTTCCTGGAGGTTATTATTAACATGAAATTAAATTCTCATCCTTGGTGGATGAAATATTAGTTAAAGATTATGGATGAGATCAGGAACCTAGGTCCCCAATAATACATCCTTCATGTTACTACACTGCAACATGTCAAAAAGTAAAATAAAATAAAATGGGTCGGAAAGCATCCAATTTATCGTTCCCCATGCAGACATGTAGTCGGCCGGTACCCATTACTAATTGTTCACACTAAAAAATGTTTGGCATCTTGCCCCTTCAGAACATGATGGCTGTATTTCTTTCTTTTTCTGTGCTTGAAGTTTTACATCCACAGGTGTAAATTCCAGGAAACTGATCCCAATTTTGCTGGCCTTTCTGATTTGTCAAAATTAAAAGGAACACAGAATACAAAATGCTGAAAACAAAGGGAAAATTAATATGCATTCAAAAAGTGGGACCCTTGACCTTGTTGATATGCAAATTTTAGTATTTGGCCTACCTTGCCTTGACTTCTTCAAATGTGAATCTTTATGTGGTGAGTGGTTTGCTTTGGTGATTTGTTAGAGTGTCCTTGTGGTGCTGTTTGTTGTCTTTTTCTCTATTCTTGTGTCTGTTTGTTTGGTTTTTCTGAACAAATCCTGTGCTACTTTTCCCAAACCCATCTAAAGCATTGTTTTCCCTGCTCTCCCTATCTCAACAGCTGTGTGCTGCCAGGTATTGGGTGTCATTTCCGCTTTTTTTCTGGGTCTTGGTTTGATCCCGTTTCCAATGTCTGGCACATGATTCTTGGCTGTACTGCTTTCTGTTGAGATCGGCCATAAACTATTATCTTTCCATTACATTGTAACTAGATGGATAGTTTTAAGCTTGTATGTAGAAGGGTTTGGTGGACTCACTAACTGTAATGTTTGCCTCCAACCAACAGCACCAAACTTAGTACAGGTAATAAAAAAAATGTTGGACATGGTCATTTTCATGGGCTTTCACAAATACAATAGGGAACGACCCTTGCTATTGTCCACCACTTCCACTGCACACGTCCTGCTTCAATCTGATGGAAGCTAGCCCCGTTATATAGCATATGCGAATTCAGTTCCTTGCTGCAGTATATGTTAAGGTGTTACATGTTCCGTGGTCTTCGCTTTCCTTAAAAGAGATAGATTAAAGCAATCCACAACTTTTTGTAGCACACAATTCAATTAATATTTGGATGCTTTAAAAATTTTGTGGGAATTCTAGAACTTCAGATACCACGCTTTTTCAAACTTAAATTCGTCGCTTTTAATTCGTTGTTTTTCTAACCCCCCAACCCCTTTCCTCCACGTCATTTTAGAATCAACTTAGATATGTCGTAGTTGACATCCGCAACAATAATACAATGATTTGAAAGTAATGAATGCAGGATTTTGGGGGGAACTTTTTTTTGGACCTCACATCAGGACATTAGGCGTTTTCGACCAGCTTTGAGGTCACAGCGATTGTATCGTCTTTCGTCTGTACAAGAAAATACTGCGATGTTGTCGTGACCAGCCCATCCTAATTGACCTGCCAGATTTGGGTGTTTTTTTTAAATAAATAATTTTTTAGTTTTTTTATTTTCGTTAAAATCTGCATGATACTTTTTGTCTCGCCTGGAACGTTTCTGTCTTCCGTTCTCCCCTGTCTGTCCCTGTCTGTCGGTCCTGGCGTGTTCACTGCTTGGAGCTGCTTGGAGTTTCGTAAGGCTAACGACGATTTAACTTTTGGAAAGAAGCGGGTTGACGATGTTCTCGACCTGATCAAGATTTTGGGCGTATTTGCATATTTTACGAACTTTTCCCTAAATGTTGTGTACAAGTTTTTCTGGATTTCTGTTTTGCGTAAATAATGATGTAATTCGGTTGAAGGGAAACGGGCTGAAGAGTTTCGGACCAGATAGATTTTTGGTCTATTTCGAGCAAAGGGTGTGGGCAAATGACTAAATTACGATGCAAAAAATGCAGCAGAATTGCGATGTTTTTTTAATGGTTCAGATGATATGCAAATTCTTTTGTCGTGCATAAAGCCTATCATAGTGCCCATCTTTTTTGCAATTTGAAAGTACGCGTGTAACCGGCTTAGGTAAATGCAAATGAGCTATTAAATATGTATAATTGCTGTACATGATAGGCAAAATTTCCTAATTCCCGTCCTTCGCGACAACGAAATACTACTATGCCTACCTCTTTTGTGTGGAACATAATTGGGTCCAAAGTGGCATTTTGGCGTGTAAAATATGCTAATAAGTGTCTAATTTGCATATTTTAAAAAGAAAGTTTGTGAAATTTACCTAGAGTTTCCCAAATGTGTTATATGATGTAACTTTATGTAAGGAAGCGGGTTGCCAGAGTCAATCTGATTAGATTTTTGGGGCTAATTTTGGGCAAATAATGTATGCAAATGATCTAATTAATATGCAAAAAAATCAGCGTAATTGCTAGATTTTTGAAACGGTACATTGGATACACAAAATCCTTCACGGCATGAAAGCCTATCAATGGTGCGCATCTCTTTTTTTTGCCAGTTTGGATATAATGTGGCTTAGGTATGTAATGAGCTAATTAAATATGCATACTGCTGTGGTCGCGGAAACCGTACATCGAATCGGCCAAAATTCCTTCACTTCATGAAAGACAGGCCGCCATACTCTTTTTGTGTGAATCATAATACGGTCAGTGCATGTGGGCCAATTAAAGGGGCATTTTTGTTATGCATTGAATGTATTAAATTGCAGAATGCTGTATCGCTTGAAAACAGTACATTTTTTGGATGGCAAAATTTCTGTTTTACATGAGCAGGTTTGGTGTTTTGGGGAGGGGCCAGTGGGGTGTTGCTAAGGGGCCAGTGGAGTTGGGGATGGGATGGTGGGTTTTGGGGGAGGGAGAAAGGTGGTAATGTGTGTTGGGGAGGGTGGGGTGGATTATTGGAGAGCGTGGGGGTGGTTGGGGAGGGTGGGGTGTTGGGGATGGGTGTGGTGTTAGGGGTGGTTGTGGGGTTTGGCAGAGGAGTGAGGAGTGGAGGGGATGGTGAGAGGTGGAGTGGGGGGTGATGGGAGGGGAGGTATGCAGTGTTTAGAGGGGGTGGGTGGGGGTGTTGGGAGGGGTGTGGGTGTTGGGGGTGGGGCAAACGTGTTTGGGGAGGAGTGGTGTTGGTAGTGAGAAGGGGCGTTTGGGGAGGGGGAGGAGTGTTTGGGAGAGGGACCGGTTTTGGGGATGGTGGTGGAGTGGATGTTGGGAGGGGGTGAATTTTTGGGAGGACGGGGTGGGTGTGGGGAGAGATGTGTTTGGGGAGGGAGCATGGGTTGTTTGGGGAGGGGGAGTGGTTTTGTAGGAAGGAGAGGCGTTGTGGAGGGGAGGGTGTTGGGAGGGGGCCGGTGTTGGGGATTGGGCTTGGTGTTTTTGAGAGAGGGTGGGGGTTGTTGGTGAGGGGTGGTGTTTTGGGGTAGGGGTCGGGTGTTGTTGGGGAAGGGGTGGGGTGTAGGGGAGTGGGTGGTGTTGTGTGTAGGGTAGGGAAGTTGTGAAGGTGGGCTGTTGGTGAGGGGGTGGGGTGTTTTGGTGCCGGGGGTTGGGTGTTGGTGAGGGGGTAGGGGTGGGGTGTTGGGGAGGGGGGGGTGGGGTGGTGTGTATAGGGAACATTACGTGTTGTAGTAAGTGTCCTAAAACGGACACTAATGACTGAAATAACCGATTTTTTCCTATTAGGTTGCTCTGGTCCTATCATTTGGTGGGGTATATCCAGAACCTATAGATATGTGACATTGGTTTATGTTTATGGCCCCCCTGTTGGTGTAAGAGAGAAACTGGCCGGCAAAGCACCTATACTTTGCATAGGAAATTCTGTTTTTTTGCTGTAACTTTTGTTTCGAATTAAATAATACTAACTTTCTTATCAAGCATACTAAGCTAATGCTACCAGCTGCATTTTGTGACCAAATTTTAGATCAGGAACGTGCTGCAAGTAATTTATAACCAGATTTTTATGTGGGCGGTCACAGAAAACTTCTGTAATATTTTGCCTGCCAGAAAACAACAATAGTGCGTCCTGAATGTACACAAGTGACGTCCATGGTCCACATCATCTATAGGCCTACTTGTACAGACATTCCAAAAATCTAAATTTGTGAATGATTTTTTTCGATTTTCTGATTAGCAAATCACTGATAGATCCTTATGCGAAAAATTGAAAGCAAACAAAAAAGATAAAGGAAGCTGGCTAATGAATGCAATAAAAAAAGTGAGATAGTCTTTTTTTCTTTGGCTGCCTTATTAGCTTAGCTGCTCTCCAGTTTTCATCAGCAGTTATTTATTTATTGCCTCAACACCCTTGCCTTCTCACCACTCACCAGCAGGACCGCACACAAAATTTATTGTTTTGGGGGGGGGTGCTATACTCGAAAAGGGTGGATTTTTTTGGGTAAAAGTGGATCTAACCCTCCTAAAATGTCCTTTTTGCTATTTTTGACCATCTCATCACCAAAATGGACTTTTTTTTTTATTATTACCTGTACTTAGTTTTTTGGTGGTTGGAGGCAACATCATATATAGTCCCCCACCAACCCTTCTACACACAAGCTTAAACTATTACATCTAGATACCAATGTAATGGAAAGACCCTAGATAGTTTATCCCCGATCTCAACAGAAAGCATGCAGCCAATCATTATGTGTCAGAACATTGGAACGGGACTCAAACCAGACCCATATCAAGCGGATAATGACACTCAATACCTTGGAGCACACAGCGTTGAGATTTGGCGGCAGGGAAACCATGATTAAAGATGGGTTTGGGGAAAATTGCACAGGAGTGGGTATAGAAAAACAAACAACAGACACAAGAACAGAAAACAAACAAAACATGGACACCACAGACACTCTAACATACCATCCAATCACACCACTCCACATACAAAGCTCACATTTGAAAGAATCAAGCCCAGGTGGCCCAAACCACAACATTTGCATACAAGGAAGAAGGCAAAAAAGGAAATCAATCGAGATCAAGGGTCCACTTTTTGAGATGCATATTAATTTTCCCTTTGCTCAGCAATTTTGTATTCCGTGTTCCTTTAAATTTTGACCAAATTCGAAAGGCAGCAAATTGGGGTTCAGTTTTCCCTTGGCATTTACACCTGTGGATGTAAAACTTCTGCACAACATAAAAAAAGAAAATACAGCTATCAGTTTCTGAAGTGTCAAGAATGCCAAACATTTTCTCAAAATTGGAGAAAATAAAAGACCCCCAGCAACAGAATTAATTAAAAAACATAATTCATCCCACAGATTTGAGACCTTTTCACATTGACAAAAATAATGCAAAATGGATTCTGGAAATTCCTTACAAAAGTAACAATTGGGAGAATCAGCCTGCCAATTTTTGTGAAGAAATTGGTTCGTACAAATGACTCTGTGAAAAAATTTGAATAAAAAGAACGCAATTGGGTTTCAATGTACATTTAAAATTAGCACTATGAATTCTATACCAACCAGGTAAACCAGGACATTCACAGTATCAACCCATGTGTTTTCAACATCAATATTGGCCTGGTTTCCTAAGAATGGATAGACATGTTTGGGAACTTATGCTTGATCAATTAAAGAACCGTATTGTTAATCAAAAATATTATCCTGCATATTTTTGGGATTCTGAAACCATCTCAACCAATGCCTTTTATTAAAAAATGTGGCTTTCTTGTCAACATGTCTTTGTTTATACCGTTTTATTTAAAAAAAAATATGCAAAAGTCAATACTTCATTCACTGAGTCACGTCCTTTGTTTGATCATATGTAAGGTGATAAATCGATCAAGGACGTCACGACCTTCGTGATCTTGAAGTACCCAGTCCTCCGAGTCACAGGCCGTCAGTGCACTCGATCTTCCTTGGTGCACTGACGCATGGCGCCTCGTGCCGCATTGTTTTCCAAGTCTTAATGTCAGGTCGGGTAGGACGCTAACGATAATAATTATCACATAATATAATGTAATATTGGCTGATTACACTGGTTATTTATATTAGTCCTGTAAACGTACGAGTTAGTTTAACTTTAGTTTAATTTTTTCTAAAAAGCAATTACAAGAACGTCTTCACGGAGGTTTTGTTTCTGTGATTTTTGTTTTTGTCACTATTGTCTACTTTTTTATTTTCACTGGCACCCATTATGTTTATTTAAATATCTTGTTCAGTGCCAATTGGGTATAAATATGCATGGTTTTCCTAAGAAATGGGTGAATAAATTCTCATCTTCTGAAGTGGTCTCTCTGTTTTTATTTAATGTGTTTCCTCCCCCCCCCCACCCCCCCCCCCCCCCCCCCCCCCACATTAGGCCCTATACAAACTATTTATATACAGCTCAACATATTAAAAGGCAAAGTTCTTCTCTATACACTTGAATCTTTATGGTGGTTATAGTTTTGTCCTAAAACTAACACATACAGGCCCTGCACATTTCATTGACGATACAGCCCTGGCCTGGAGCATATTATATACAAAATATTAGGCCCTGTAATAATATTCAAGAAAAAACACCTCAACACAACAGAACTGCCCTCTTTTTCCTTTAATCGTCATAACAGTCATATTCACTTTATTTCAGCAAATGGAACAAGAAAAATACCGGATGAAACATATTAATAGAACATGTGCTAATATAACATTGATAACTGTTTTTACTTATGTACCTTAAATTTTGAATACTATCAGTTTGTTGATCATAATATCAAGAAAACACCTTCAACAACAACAAAATGGCCTCTTGTTTTTCCTGTGTTAAATCGTCATAACGTGTTTTTAACTTACATGGTACCCTCAAATTTTTGAATACTATCATTTTGCTGATCATAACAGCAATGTACATTTGTGGTTTGCTAAATGTGCCTATTTTTGTTTGTCCTCTTTTTTAGCATAAAGGCAATTAAACAACACAAACTTGGAAAGCTAAGCATTTTGACACAGTTGTTATGGTTTTATTAACGTGACCAATTCACATCACTGATTAATTAGCCATTGGATACACGATCGCTATAATCCCCTCTTTGTGTAAGTGGGTATATAAGGCTCATCCTTTATCTGTGCCATCATTATTATTCAGCTTATAACACGATTCAAACAACCACTTACCTACTTGGAAATATATATGAATATAACTGCTAAGTTGGTTGTTATATCGACTACTCCAGCCTCTTTGGATTAATTTGAAATATTTCGTCGCCACGCCACCCTTTTTTTATTTTGCGTTTTCATTTGGATTTCAATATTCACCTACCTCCTGTTTGGATTATACTTGGATTTACACCACATTAATATCGTATTTAACACATTTCTTGATCATACTACCTCGGATATAATATCATTATTTGGAAATATAACCTGTGGAATATATTCTTTTTTGAACGTTTGTGGATGCTATATTCGATTCCACCGGCATCTTCGGATTAAGTTCGGAATAATCTGTCAGCTCAGCACCCGTCGCTTTTTGGATTAAGTGCAGTTGCACCTATCTTGTGTGTGGAAATTACCCGTTTCTGTGATCATATGTGGTTACTTTTGATTTTTACCGTTCCGATAACTAACGACTGGCGTGTGACACTTGAAACTTGACTTAAAACTGTTGCAGTAGAATATTTGTATCAATTAACTGCGGTCTCTGGAATCTTCTAAACAAGATCTGAGATGACTCAAGCCCATTGTGAACTTTGTGGGTTTAATCTATTCCCAAACAGTTTGGGGAAGCACAAGAAAAAGCTGCATCCTGATGCTGTGCAGTCATCGCATCTTAAATGCAAAGCAGATGGTTGTGGGTTCAGCTGGCGCTATGGTGAATTACGTCAACATCTCTCTGGTTATCACAATTGCCAATGGAAAGCGAGGTTCTAACTTTTTGCTATATGGACGAGTTTCAGTGCGTGGCGTCATGAGTTACGATTTAAAGACCACTGTAAAATTTTGCTTGAGTGGCGGAATCAAACGCGAAGATGAGGTGATTCGCTATATGGTGCCAACATGTCTAGTATTTACTCTAAGGGGAATGGGAACGTTCACAACATCCTGGAAGATAAACACTAGATGCACTGCAGATTGGATTTGGTTTTCCTGCTCCTGTTGGTGGTTTGATCAGGTTCCGTTATTTATCAACTCACTATGGTCACGAACTTCAACCTGGCGCGCTACCGATGTCAAGAAGTGATCGCGATCAGATTGCTGGTAGGCTCATACAAGGGGTGAAGCACCAGGCTATCATTGATGATATCAGGGCGGATTATGATGGCAGCAATGTACAACCTGTACACCTTATTGGCAAGCAGGACATCCGAAACATCATAAGAGATTATGGCCTCAACACCGATCAACGACACAAAAAGGATGCTCAAAGTGTGTACTACATGGTCGAAGAGTGTAAAGACGAAGCAGACAACCCTTTTCTTGCATATAAACCACAAGGAATCGTTGACATGGGCCTAAAGAAGGACGATTTCCTCATTGTAATACAGAAGAAACGTCCAAGCGCAACTGATGAGAAACCTTGGAAATAACGGCAGATATGCATCGATTCAACGCACGGAACTAATGCCTATGACTTTTATCTCACAACAATTATGGTTGTTGATGAGTTGGGTGAAGGTGTTCCTGTCGCTTTCATCATCACTAACAGGGAAGACCGGGAAATGCTCGAGAAGGCATTTGGCTGCATTAAAGAGAATGTGGGGGACGTCAAAGGCGCTGTACTGATGACTGATGACGCCGAGCAGTATTATAACGCGTGGACATCTGTGTTTGGGGGCATCAAGAAATTACTGTGTGCTTGGCATGTTGATCGATCGTGGAGGCAGGCCCTAAAGAAGAAGCATGCAAAGGATCCGACTGTCGAGGCCAAGCTTTATCAAATGCTGATCACCCTGAAGAACGAGCCCAATCAAGACACATTTGAGGATTTGCTGCACCGGTTTGTCGAGTTTGCCAACCAACTTGATGATACATCGCCATTTGCCGAGTATTTCCAGTCATTTTACGTTCCAAGGAAGGAGCAGTGGGCAGCTTGCTATATGAGGTAGCTGGAAATACATACGACAACATTACGTTGAGAACTCTTCAATACAATTCAAACACATAACTCTTGAAGGTGTCTACAATCAAAGGGTTGACGAACTTGTTGCAAAGCTACTGAAGTATGTTCAAAAGACTGCCTTTGATAGGCTCATCAAATCTGAGAAGGGGAAACTTCGAGTCGGGTGAATGACATACGAATGCGGCATCGCGATAGCATGTCACTGCCAGTTGAGAAAGTGAAATCCGTGGAGGAGCATACATGGAAGGTGACTTCTCAAGATAAGTCAGATGAGTACAAGGTTCAACAGCTTCGGACAGTTTGTGCCATTGAGAACTGCCAACTTAAGTGTACGCCGTGCGGTGTTTGCGTGCACCTTTTTACCTGTACATGTCCTGACCAACTCACTAGACAATCGATCTGCAAACATGTACATCTTGTTTGTCGTGCAGAAGGAGAGTCAAGCAAGCAGTTGAGAACCCAAGTAATCGACCAAGAGTGCAAGGAAACATCCCAGCTGTGCAAAAGGCATCTGTCGTGCCCAAGGATAAACTCTGTGAGACAGCTCCGTTATTAAATCAGCTGACGTCTAGATTGTCTTCCTTTTCTGAAGAAACTCTGAGGCAGGTCATAAGTGACTTAAAGACAAGCCTTTCGAAAGCGGATGCTTTGGAACGTCGCCTTGAGGATAAGGAGAATTTCGTCGACAGAAGGCCGGCGAACCACCCAAGAAACTTAATTCCGCAGATACGATTTGTGTCGACCAAGAAGCGCAGACCTGCACGAGTAAGAGTGCCAAAACCAGACCATTCCTGCACATTGGCAATCAAAGATTCTCTCATAAATGGGAACATCGATGAGTGGTTTCGGCGAGACGACAAAGACCAACAAGTTGCTACCCTCACTGATACGTCGTATACCGATGAAGCAGCTACATCAGGTATTTAGTCATAACCTTGTGTAATTTATTGCACTCGTCGTGTTTTTTTTTTCAGGTTTCACGCAGGGCCTATGGACTCCATAGCTTTACATAATGATGAATTAACACCAATCTAAGCACCATTTTGTTCACACTTAATAAATATATCTATGTCCTCTTCAATCTCTTAAGCAGAGCACAGAACAACGTATGTATGTACATACCATTTGTATTCAATGAAAGTGTAGGTCTTATGGAAAGTCTAACGTTTAGTGATTTGATTAAATTAAGTTTAGAAAGTTAAAGCTATTTGTCAATATTTTTAAACACGTAACTTGACAGGGTGCATCTGGCTCATCTTCTTCAGAACTATATTTAATATCCATTGAATACTTCAAATCCAAAAAACAAAAAACATCACACATTTTTTTTTTTTTTTTTAAATAAACAAAAAGGTCCTCTCTATTACAGGTCATTATTGTGTGTACTCATGTGTAAACGTTTAAGTGATTATCGTTTTCGTATTTCTTTGTCTCATTTCTTGTAGCTTTAGGAAGTCAACCATTGGAAAGTACATCTGCTGTTCAGTCCGTTGAAGTTCCCAAGAAGTCTAAGATGTCACTAAGTGGAAAGCGTAGTAAGTGGACATGCTGTTCATAGTGTTCATTGTTGTTTTATAATACACATTACAAAGTTTATAGGTACATTGAGAAAACATCTTAATGTATTTGATCATTATCTTTTTATGACGGATATTCGTAATGTATTTACTCACTTTCTGTCCGACCAAATCAAGACGTCCGCTGAACTACCAATAATCCACCCCAGAAGAAAGCAAAGACATCTGCAAAGAAACCATGTAAGTGAAAGAATTAGTAAAATCGAAATACATGTTTTGTTGTCATGTGATATACAGTTATAATCCATTATGTTTCTAAGAGATAATAATGCACTTTTTTACAGTTTCAAGCTTCTTAAATAAGTCACAAGCAAAATCAACGTACCTTTAATTAACTGGTGTCTTCGGTACTTTCAGCCCTTTCAGAAATCGGATTTGTTGGTGACTTTTTTGTGATCATCCTGTATGGAAGCGAGCTATGTATGACGGCGGTGATCTCATCCGAGAAGCAGAAGTTGAAACCCGACCAAGAAACGTAGCATCGCCATTTCATTGATATGTTTGCTGACGCAGACTTCAGACAAACACTGAAGAGGTTCTTTGAAGACGATGCCTGGCTTGTAGTTGAGCATTAGGTAAGTTTTTGGTGTTGTCTAGATTTTGTTTTTGCTTTATATGCCTATATTCAAAAGCTTGTCAAATTAATTTACATATAATTAAAAATGCCTTTAACTTACCCTGTAATCATTATGTATTTTACAGTTTCTAAGAAGAGAGAAGAGGGATCCTGGAGTTGGTTCTCATTTGTTGACAAAAGTGACTCCTATTTGGAGATGGGGAGAGTGCGAATCCTGTCAGCAATGGTTGCACTGGTAACGTGTGTAAGATACATGTATATCTACAACATATCCGTCTGTAGTTTTTCACTGTTTATTAAAAATTCCAGAGAAAGAATATTGAATATCAAAATGTTTTCTTTTCTTGACTTGACACGAACTGATATGATAAAAACATCTGGGAAGACTGTGCCAATAAATATACCAAGACTGAAAAAACAGATGTCTTATTTAATACTCGCCGATATATTTTTTCTTTTAATTGGATAAAGGCAAATGATTTTGTGCCACTCTAAGAATTTTCTACGATTTGGTCATATAAAGACATCATTTTGACTACTACATGTCGACTTATTTTTTGTTTTTGCAGGGCAATGTTGTGGTATCATGAGGCCCCACGTGACAGTGGAACATGCGAATTTTGCGGTCTGTTGCTCATAGAGAAACGCGTGGGGATCCGTAAAAGAACTGAAAGCCGAAAGATTCCTGGGTGCACTTTACATAGACTGTACCCAATCTCGGCTCTGTCTCTGGGTTTATGAGCGCACTTGGTTTAAAAGATAATGCTAGACTCAGGGCTAAACTAAAAACTAGATGATTTTTCAGCTTACCCCCCGGACGGCCCTGCCAACCAACTTGTCCCCAAAATTGCCCAGGGCTCCTGGAATTACGGTAGATGGGTTGAAGAGTCTAGTATAAATTTCAGTCGCTTAGTGTTTCAGCAAAGTGGGAACCCGAGGGAGGGTTAACTTTTACACTGGACTGGAGCGGAAGAGGATGGGTCTGGAGACGAGCCAAGGGGGAGAAAAAAGAAAAAAGTGTGCATAGGCATTGCAGCCACGGAGTTACACTTGTGTGTGATGTGTATTCACATCCAGAACTTAGGTGTATTCCATGAGTTTTCCATGCAAATAGCTGCAAAATATTCGCACATAGCAGTGGTAGCAGTTGTAGCAGAAGCAGCAGCACTGGGCAGTAGTAAAAGCTGCAGCACTAGCAGCAACTATGATGCAGCCACGGTTATATCTTGTTGTGATGTGCTATTCATGTCATCACTACTAGTGTTATCCATGGTTTCTATGCACATAGTAACAGCAGTAGCAGCAGTAGTAAGCTTGCAGTAGCCGTGGAGCAGGAGTGGGAGCAGTTAGCAGTATGTAGGTTGTGGTAGTAGTAGTTGTTGTTGTTTTGGTGTTTGTATATGTAGTGTTGTGTAGTAGGCCTACGTAGTAGGCTCGTAGTAGTTGTCAGTTTGTTTACGGTGTTTATAGTAGTTGTTGTAGTAGCAGTTATAGTAGTTTTGTGTAGTTGTTGTTTGTAATACTAATTGTAGGTATAGTAAGTGACTATTTTTTTTTAATAACAATTAATTAAAGTATTGTGCATATTAGTTAATTGTATTGTAGTGTCTTGTCTTGTAGTAGTAATTGTTAGTATTTTATCCCTAACTACTGACATTTTAATCCGCAATTCTTCCCCAAAATTTAAACCGCCCAGTTTTGTTTTGTAGTTGTACTATTAAGGGCCTGTAGAAGTCGTAATTGTTATGAAGTTGTAAAGTTTCTTGTGTAGTGGTTCTTGTTAGTATTTTATCCCTACTACTGACATTTAATTCCATTCTTCCCCAAAATTTACACAAGTTGTTTTGGTAGTTGTACTATTAAGGGCCTGTAGTAGTTATTGTTATGAAGTTTAGTTCTTGTTGTAGTGCGTTCTTTTAGTATTATCCCTAACTACTGACATTTAATCCCAATTCTTCCCCCAAATTTACATTGGTTAGAATCACCTAAGCAACCAAATTATTCTTCACCCAAATGACCATAAGAGACAAAACCTATTCCCCACATAAGGGACGAATAACGGAAGAATAAACAACCATGCAGTGTAGAGTTTACCAAAAGTTCGAAGAGAGAAACATGATCGCCTGCAAGGTCTGGAACTGAATGATATGGAACCGTGAGATGCCTATTAGGTCCGGATTAGGCGTTAGTTTACAACAATTACAGTTATACTAGCAATATAATCAAATTTGAAAAGAAATGCTGACTTATATTTTAACGTGCTAGAAGTTTATGAAGAGCTTCATTCCGTTTTATTAAAATGCGCGTACGCGATCTAGCCTAAGTTGCGCATGTCATTTCTGTTTAGAGGGGGGAGGCTATATTTTTTTTTTATCTGCATTACAGTGTCATATGTCAATTATGATGAGTGTCGTCCAGATGAACTCAGTCTGCCATGGAGTCCCAGGACACTGGTTTTTATTTTGCAAACATAACGGTTTTGGTGGACGCTAAATGCACTTTAAACACCACCAATCACACAAAAGAACTCATTTGAATCGGGTGGCGGGCATCGGCACCTTAATACTCAACTGATCGACCCGACCCACTCGACCGATGATCACAACTTCCTGTTTTACGAGTGACGTCCGAGCACGAGTAAGCAGGGGCAATTACAATAAAAAAAAGGGACGTTGAATCAGGCGTGAATGTCTTGTAAAAATGTGGACCTTTACCTTTTGTGATTAAATAGCAACAGTTAAATTATATTTTGTTGTCATCTAAAAGTAAAATATCATTTTTGGCCATATTATCAAAGAACCACTAGTGTCGCAGACCATGGTTTTTGACCACCATGAAATGTTTCACTAAAAAAAAATCACTAAGTTACTTCAACATTTTTATAAAACTGTATTTCCAATTGGGAACACATCCACTTTCGTGTTTTCCGGTTTTCAAAGGTCATTCACATGGATCTGTGACACGAAGGGCAAACTTATCTGATCGAGGGGGCCAAGTCGTCAACTTTTGTTACTCGTCAGTTTGTTTATTTTCACACTTTGTCACCTTGGCTCACTACGCCAAAGTAATAAATCAGACCAGACTATATTAAAAACCCAACAGTGTATGGCTAAGGGAGACGCTAGGCACAGAAAAGTAGGCAACAAAAATGGTACAGAAAACAATTTTGCCGAATCGACAGTGCAGGTAAGCGTACGTGTACTTAGTCCTAGTTAACTAGGACATTCGAATCCATTTATCATTAGCACAGGGGGGGGGAAAGGGTGTGGGCATTATGAACAGCGAATTCTCAGGTCCTAGTTCCGTTGTATTGAAAGTGACAAACGGTATTGAATGAACTCAACCTTTGCAAGGTAAAGATACCAAAATACCGCCAATGCACTCAACATGCAATTTATGTCAATCTTGCAATGCTTACATTACTGTAACATACCATTTTTTTAAGCAATTTGATATCACAAATAGTAAATTCGAGAAGAAATAGGAGGGAGAGATTTCTCAACCAGCAGAATTGAAGTCGCGAATGAAACCGGAAGCATAAATGACGAGAGTTAAAGGTGTTACCACACTGTAAACACAATGCACACCACCGATGAACAAAAATCCGTTTCCAACACACATTCAGACGATGCCGGCAAAGCCATATCAAAAAGAAACTAAGATGCGGTATATTGGGTATTAAGTATTTATGCGTTCCTCCTAGTAAAAAAAAAAACGTTTGCCTTATCCCAAAAAGTGAAGAGTGAGCTAGGTCTGTAATAATCGGATAATTTTGAAATCGGCCTAACAATCCAGAAATAACCCTTGCTTTTTGTCGTAATTAAAACAATGACGACGGCTAATTTTGTGATTTCTTGCTACAATCGTATGATAGTCGTGAAATACGGCCCCAATAACCACACAGTCGATCGCGTGAGGCATGAGTGACAGGTGCACACGACAGAATCGGTACTAGAAACTTCTCTTCCGAAAGCAATTTACAAACACACGCACCAAAAAAAACAAGCTATGGCAAGAACCCCTTGTAAATGGCATTTCGTCAATTTATGTTAAAAGAAGGAGCGCCCGAACAAATTTGGTTAGATATCTCCGCAGAGGTGTGGGGGGGGGGGGGGGGGGGGACTTAGCCATTCTGTCAAGGAATATAGAATCACCGCGCAAAAAACACGAATGCGTAGTTCGCCAGTGGCGTGCCTTCTAATCACGTGCGTCAGCGATGATTATCAACGATACGGTTTGTGAAGGTAATAATGAGCAGACCTCCACAAAAATGTCTTATTTTTCACGAAATAGGTAAGTGAAAAATTGACATCAACAATCTCATATGAATCATGAGATAAACATGCTTGCATGGACGTACTTGAGGGTGACTAAAATAAAATTAAAGATACAGTTATCATTCTGCAAAGTTGAACTTCGCTTAGTTTCAAGAAAAATGGCTAAGTCATTTAATAGCAACGTTCTGTAACTCAGTACCTTAAGTCATTGAGTTACATGTTACTGTAACTAACGTGTAATCCACAACTGTAATATATAACACATAAAAATAGTTCTGTCATTTGATTGGTGGATGACTATATCACGTGACATCAATTATTTGAGACTAGTTCCCCAAAATTCACAAGGAGGGTAAAAAGTTCCCATAAAAAGCTACTATTTCCCCCATCATGGGGACTTAGTTCATTTTTATGGGAACTTTTTCCCTGAATTGGTATCTTGACTAGCATTGAGTTGCGGGACAGCTGATCTCGATGAGACTTGGCAAGTTTTTCAAATGACAAAAATATTTATATGTTATATAAAACAAATATTGACTGCTCTAGATCGTGAAATGGTGCAAAATACCTCCACTCGTTGACTGGGAACCGTGGGCCTACTATGTTCCCTCGACCTTCGGTCTCGTTAAAATAGTGGCCCACGCGTTCTCCAGTCACCTCGGGTAGTTATTTTGCACCATTCCCTCATGAGCAGTCATATTTGTAATACTGTACTAGTCCTGATGAGTCATGACAAGATAGTCTTAACTTTTTTATGGTTGATGTTATCATAGACTAATCTGTCATGACGTTGTGTGTAGGGAAGAACTGCCCATTTAAGGCAAGATACACAGACAGCTTCTGCTCTATTTACAGCTGCAAAGTGTCTTAAATATTCATTATTTGCAAGAAATCCCGCGCCAATAAATGTTATATTGTAATTTGAGGCATTCTTGAGACCTCTTCGCCATCATGTGAAACATTTTCCAGTTTTAAAATCACATATGAAATTTTCGGTGAAACTTACCTAGTAAAAGGAACTTCTACCGTGATGAACGTTTTTAATTGGGCGTCTCGCATCACGGTAGAATCACTTCGTATACAAACCTGTAGCAAGTTGCACTTGTGGAAATGAATAGGTCGAAGCAAGAAGGTGGTAATAGGTAGTTTAAGACCCTAACCTATATAGGGATGAAATAGTTCTAATCCATCATTCTAAAGCATCCAGACTAGATTAGATAGCTCCCACCTCCCATGAACACTTTCGAACAAGGTTAATTTTTTTGGAAGGAGGGCAGGGCTGAAAAATGAGTTAAATTAAGGGGTAAAAACAGACAAGGTTAAACAACTTTTGAAAATTGCCAAAAATCGGCAACATTACTGGCCGAAAGGACACCAAACCAGTAAACAAAATCATGAAACTTAACCTACATCGATAAAACTAACATTCCGGTACTGGAAAAACGGTTAATACTAAAGAAAGTAGTGGGTTTGTAGAAAAAGGGAGAATTTGCGAGTAAAAACGCATTCGTGCTAAGTGAAGGCCACCATTAAAATGGCCGAAATACTTGTGGTAACCCATCCCTGATGGTCCAAAAGTTAGCGGGACAACCAAGGGGCATCTCGATTGGGTAAACAGCGTGCTTTGGCATAGAATACGCGCACGCTAAATTACGCGGTGAAAGCCTCATCGGGAGTGTTTTATATCGGCATGTCAGTAGCTGAATGAGTTTTTTTTGACAATTTTTCTTCAATTTAAGGACTATTTTAAAACAAAAATGTGTTTTAAGCAAGCCATTGGAAAGAGGGTTTTCTGTAGGTGAGTGGATCGATTTTTGGGTAATTTAAGTTGTATTTAACCAGTTAAAACCATGTAGGGCCTAAAAAACTACACTTGGCCAAGAAGGTTTCGCAAATATTCGCCGTTTTCGGAGCTAACTAAAAATGTTTAATATTAATCCTCGCTAGTAAAAACAAGGCCCACTTACTCAGAAGGTCTTTGATCATAATAGAGGCAAAAAATTCATAATGTTAATGCATGAGATACAACAATTAGGGGAAATCCTTCCACAATAATTGTATAGTTCAACCAACAGTGACGACAGTGGCAATTACTGCGCCATTACTGCAACATGTGGAAAGCAAATGCAGAGTATAATTTGTTTATTTTAAGCCTTTTTTGCAAATCACTGTGTGATTTTGTATTATAAGGAAGTTTAGCACAACTTGGGTGAAGTAATTTTATCTGCGTGTATTGTGATTCAGTAAATTTGATGCTACACGTTTTTAAGTACACTCTTCTGCAACTAAAAATAGAGCGGTCCATAACGAAAACGTAATTCCGATAAGAATGCGTCTGGTTGCTCGTATTTTAGGGTTGCATTGGGAACTAAACTACCTTGTTGTGTCTACATGGGGCTGCCAAATTTGGCAGCTGTGTACATGTGACATGAACTTTTTGGGAAAAAATTGTAGATCGGTTACAAAATTGGTAAGAACATTATTCTACAGACTGTAGAGCTGCTATGTATGTCAAAAAGGAAAATTATGAAAAACATTTTTTTTATTTAGGAAAATATACATCTCCAAACCATATCAACACCTTAAATGGCATTGGAACTCCCCAGAAACAGTTGTACTTATGGCACCAGAAGATTGTCAAATTTTAAAGATGATTGCCAAAGTACAATATTGGAAACTAGTACTGTACAGGAATGAGGTACTGATGTATCGAATGCAACTAAATCAAGTCTGAGATTAGATTAGCGTTTTTTTTTCTTTGATTTGAGCCAACTGACATTGTATCAGTGGTATCATTCATAGGCTTGATAACAATAGCCATCTTAGTTTCGGTTAGTACGTCAGAACCAGCCCTCGAGCGCGCAGCGCGAGGTCTGGGAAAAGTGTATTCAATCCAGCCGACTAGTGACTCTTCTCTGTAACGCGTATGCACAGCGCTCTGTAGAATAGGCGGCACGGGTTGTTTCACCTGAACATATCATACGTTCACCGTTTCACCTTTATTCGCCCCGCCCACTACACCGACACTCTACCCCCACCTCATCCCCACATATAACTTGTGATAGATCCTACCGCCACCGACGCCCACTAACCGGCCACCCCTATTCTTATATTAATACCCTGAGGACTATCCTGAGTCCGTAATATCACCTAATCAAAGCTTTTTTTTTACCTCTTCATGTCAAAATCCAACGAATAAAATTGCTTCTCAAAGCCCTAAAATGTCTCCCAGTGCGAAATCAACAAACAGCTGACGGAAACGACTGACTTACGCTGGTTCAATGCGTTCTCGGGCTGGGCTCTTCGCTTCATGGCTAGGACTAGGTCAATTGTGATGAAGATAGATAGAGACATAATTTGTTACTGGTGCTGTGGAATAAAATTTAATAAGAGTCAATGCAGCGGTAGGCGTATGGAAATAGTGAGTGAGTAAATTTAAACTAAAACTTTTCATAAAATTTAAGATCATGCTCACCCTCGGGCTTCGCCCCTTTGCCGTCGTAGTTTTCCGAGGTGAGCAGTTGATCACTAAGTTTCGGACTACCGCAACCCTAGTTGTTCCCCATAGTGTCACAACATGGGTGCGGGAATATGGGATCCCGGTTGAAAAAAACTTATGTACATTCCAGAGGCAATTATGCAAGCAAAACGTTTGGTCAAACATCTGCCCCAATGAGCATATCATAGGGATTAATGTTAAACTTCTAAGGAACTTTGGGGTCTTTACTATCAATGCGATAACTCCCGTTTGATTGAAGGAAAAAATCGGCAATTCGTAGGTATATCCAGGATTCTAGTAGCAGCAGCAGCAGCCATGTGTTTAAATCTCTCGAGGGTATCTGTAAACAGGAAGCTCCTTGGCCCCTGACTGTTATAGAGGTCAAGGTCATATGGCGTATCGGCCGTGACAGGCCGCCGATCCCCGTGTTGCAATTTTCACGTCGTTCAACATGCTATGTTTGGAGCTTAGTGATTGCGAATATTGCAGATACAAAGCAGTGACAGCATGAAACGGTCAAGCAACTCCCTGTGCTAAGACAATGACATCACAGGCTTAAAGCAGTCTAGCTCAGAAGTAACGTAGAAGTGTAAACTATTCTGTACACGAGCGCAGTGCAATTTTATCAGTAAAAAGATTTTCATTAATCGGAGGGTTACGTTCAGACTTAAAAGAATTTAGACAAGATGTGGACTCTAAGTGTTACAATTTCGTTTGAAAAAAAAAAAATTGTATTTCCAATGGCAAAGGCGAAATGGGGTAGCGCCACTCGCCTGCCAACGTTGCCTGGATGCAAAAACAATACATTTGCATATGCGCAACGTTCAAATGCAAATTTTGCCAGCGTTAAATCCCGGATGGTAAACGAAAGCAGTTAGCGACCACATTGATAAACGTGAGACTGCAGCGTGTGTAGTGTTCATTTTCGGCATGTTACCCTCACAATCGACATAGTTTTACTATTCATGAATTTACACTGTGGCTTTACTACTGTAGCTGGAGACGTTTAGGAACTGTAAGTACTTTCTAAAAAGGACTTTTGAAGAGCACAATAAGTTGGGTCCAGGTCCCGTTCAGAAATATCGGCTTCGTAAAAGGGTATGATTAGACCATCTCCACAACCTTTTTACTCAAATGCTCTTATCTAAAAAGGACACTCAGTGATTTTTTTCGACAGAGTGAAAATATTTGAAAATTTGTCCGGATAATTTTTAAAAGTAAGGGTAAGTCTGTAGATTTCTCATAAGTTACTTTTTTCAACTGAAGAATTAACAGAAAAGGAAGAAACGGCCAGAAGGTTCAAAAATACGAATCTCTATCAAATACGTGTTGTAGAAAGAGTCCGTTCGGACAATATGCTAAAAAAAACCGATTTGTCATATTAGGCTGCGTTTGGTGATATCACTTGCAGGGTATGTTGGAATAGCAATACTAGTTCCAGACATGCAAAAAATCTGATCTTTGATGATTTTTTTCGTTTATCGGATTTTATCAAATCACGATAGTGCCTTTAATAGTGTTTTTTATAGGATAGCCCAAAATTTAAAAAAAAAAAACGCATGAAAAAGGGGGACCCCTTTGTTGATCCTTAAAACAGGACCTCAGCCTTGTACCCAAGGACAACGCTGACTGTTGTTAAAAAAAAAAACCCGGGGGGGGCACTTGTATTCCAAGGTGATATCATGATCGTGTACAAAAACGGAATTAGGTCGTTTTTTGAAGATCAGGGATTCTTGTACGCGCGTGATACATTGTTAGGGTTCAAAAATATCAATCAAAACAATTCAAAATAAGGGGAGGCTTTCATCGTCCAAAAAATACGTGGTTTAGGGTCTGGTAAGTAATGGTTTGAATATATTTATACACTTTAACACATTTAAAAAAAATACATTGAAATGTGCTAGAAAATAGTGGGGTTTGTTCCCCATTTTCTACTCATTTCATATGTAGATTCCCAGAGTGATTTTAACCGTTTTCAGCCTTAATTTAGCGATTTCTCTATGTCGTTGCCGTTCTTCATACACTATATGCCCCATTATTTAATTTGGAGTTGTCAGTTTCATTGTCGCGTGTTAATTTATACTAAGAATGATTCGTTAGATGTAGGCCTTTGTGCGTAGAAACAGAATTTGGGTTCTGTCTCTAATTTATGTCGAATCAAAATCGTTCATTAGCGACAACACCCCGATACGGACCCATTAATTTCACTAAGAAATGTGCTTTAAAAAGACTTGAACTTTAAAATGTTCATGAGATTTCAATTTTACAACTGATTAGGCTGTAGATAATGCGCAAATTGATGGCTTTTAACACAAAAGAGTGAAATAAAAAACTCCAATGAATCATGTTGTAAAATGTCCTTTATCAGGGCCATGCTCCAATAAAGGGCCTATAGACTGTAGAGTGGTTAAAGGTACATTTTATAAAAAAGGTACTCGTTTAGTGGAAGCAAAAAAATGATGTCAACATACTTGTTTAGGGTGTATTTTTTAAACTGTCATGAAACCCTTGTTTCGGGTTTTCCCCTTCCCACCAACCCACACACTTGTTCACCGGGTAGGTCCACCACATCCACGCCCAGCCCAGAGTACTGTTGTTAACGGTAGCAAAATCAACCGAATTACGTGCTTAGGGTGTTCTTCTTGCCAAGTGAAATACGCCCCGCTTAGGGTACGTTTTGATAGGCCATACACGATCATGATATCACCTTGGAATACAAGTGGGCCCCCCCCCCCCGGGAAAAAAACGGTGGATATAAAAATGTTTTCGCAAAAAATTCTCGCAAGGGGGTGTGTCAAACTGAGCCGTAACACCATGAGTGCTTCTTAATTGCTGGTCGGACATCTAGGGGCACTATGATTTTCGCTGAAGTTAGTGTTAAAGGGCTTAGCAGGTCGATTTGCTAATCCGAAACATAAAAAAATCATCACAATTCATATTTTTTATATTTTGTTACTGCATGGATTTGGGGCCGAACATAACCTGGCAAATTGGTTGGCTTGAAATACGTTATTAAAGGCAAGGCCTTACTTTTTATCTGATTATGTAATTTCTATACTGCGTATCAAAATTTCGACTTGAGATCAAAGACGCCTTCCCCTCCTCGGGTGAATATCACAGATTTTCAGCGTGATATTGTGGGGCACCATATCAATACAGGTTTGACCTCAAACACAAACATTATTGATCTTTGTTTTTTCTGTACTGGGTGTAAACCCAATCAGCTGTTTAGTGCAAATTTTGAGACGGCCGTCGGCTGTATGTCTATGTTGGTCGGGAAACGGTATGGACAAATTTCCCCAAATTACTTCATTTTTTCAAAAATATTTGTGGTGGTTTTTTATTTTTCTAAAAAAAAAAAAAAACATTAAAGCAGTTATAAATGGAATTGTACCACACTAATCATTCCCTGATTATGAGTAAAAACATCTGCATTTCCCACATTTTATTTTTTTTTTTCCATTCTCTCTCGAAAAAGCTCAATACAAGTAGAACGCCCAGGAGCCACTCCATCAACTCAAGAAAAGAAAAAGGGACACGACACGGAGTGAGATGGGCGGGAGAGAAGCACAGTAATACTCAAGCTCATCGTAAATCTCCATCGTCAACGAAGAGGAAGTATGTTCTCCCTTAATCTCGAAAATAGGGTAAGTCTCGGCCTGTAACATCTCAGTTGCTAATCCCTTTAAAAAAAAAAAAAAAAACAAAGGTGTTGCTCTCAGATTCAGACATTTTCTTTTCAGGAGACCCGAACTGTAGGGTTATCTTGACTGCATTGATATGTGCCTGGGGCATTTTTAAAGTTAAAAAAAGCTCTGGGTATGAGCAATTTAAAAAATTTTAAAAAGTTTAATTTGAAGAATATAAAAAACAAACTAAACAAGGAAATTAAAAGTTCATGACTGAGAGTTATTTTGTGTGAGTACAACAAAATGATTTTGAGATACTCTGAGTAATAATTACTTGAACTGATTGAACAATTTGATGCATGGTGATGGGCTTGAAGTCGCACTGCTGTAGACAGCGCGTTAAATACAAATGATTAATATAGACACATACTGCCCGTGTTACATGTCGGCACACGGCGGTAAACTGGTACGCTTATTCAAACAATTATTACGGCCACTATAGTACAGAAACACACTTTCATCGACACCAATAGAGAACCCACAGATGGATAGAGGACCCACAAGAGTGTAAAATTATTCGGGCGGCCTCCTACGTTGCAGCAAAAATTTGACGATGGACTTTGATATTTTTTTTTTTAAGGATAGCCCAAAATTTAACAAAAAATAACGCTGAAAGGACCTTTGTGGATCCTGACAACCTCCGCCTTGTCCCCCCCCAGCCAAAACTGCTGATTTAAAAAAAAAAACACGGGGGGGCCACGTTGTATTCCAAGGTGGATATCATGCTCGGTACAAAAATCGCGTAATTAGGGTCGTTTTTTGAGATCAGAGCGATGTACGGGCGTACATGGTTTAGGGTATCACAATCGTCAAAAAATTCAAATAGGGTATCTTTTCACGTCCAACAATACTTGTTTAGGGGTGTAATATTTTGGGTACTGTAAAACTTACCTTGATGTGCTCGAAAATAGTGGGTGTTTTTTTCCCCGATTTTCTAAACTCATTTCATATGTAGATTTTCCCCGGTGATTTATAAAATTAAAAAAAAAAACAACAACCGTTTTCAGCTTAATTTAGCTTATTTTTCTCTATGTCGTTTCCGTCTCCTACATAATATAGCATTTATAATTTGGAGTTTCATTCATTTCGCGTGTTAATCTACACTACGAATGATCGTTTTAGTGTAGGGCCTGTGGTGCGTAGAAACAATTTGGGTCTGTCTCTACTTTTATGTCAATCAAAATCGTTCAATTACGAACAGCCCGATAAGACCCATTATTTCTAAGAAATGCTTTCAAAAAAAGACTTGAAATTTTTAAATTAATAATGGATTTAAAATTTTAAAAACTGATTAGGCTGTAGATAATGCGCAAATGATGCTTTTAATTTACACAAAAGAGTGAAATAAAAAACTTTGAATTTTTTAATTGTTTGTAAAAAAAATGTCCTTTATCAGGGCCAGTTACAATAAAGCCTATAGCCTGTAAAGTGGTTAAAAGGTAACATTTTTATAAAGGGACTCGTTTAGCGAAGAAGCAAATGAGTCAACTCTTGTTTAGGGTGTATTTTTTAACTGTCTGCAAATACTTGTTGAGGTTTTAAAAATTCAACCAACACTTGTTAAGGTTAAGCAAATCAGCCCAGAGTACTTGTTTAGGGTAGCAAATCACACAGAAATCGTGCTTAGGAGGGTGTTTTTCTTGCCAAGTGAAATAGGCGCTTAGGGTGCGTTTTGAGAGGCCATACACAGCATGATATCCACCCGTTGGAATACAGTGCCCCCCCCCCGGGAAACAAACGTGATTAAAATGTTTTTCCACAAATTCTCGCAAGGGGTGGTGCAAACTGCAATTAACACGCATGAGTGCCTTCTAATTGCTGGTCGGACATCTAGCACTATGATTTGCTGTAAGTTAGTGTTTAAAGGGATTAGCAGCGATTTGCTTATCCGAAACATAAAAACAAATCATCAAAATTCATATTTTTATATTTTTGTTGTTACTGGCATGGATTTGCGAACATAACCTGCAGTGGTTGGCTTGAAATCCGTGTATTAAAGACAAGGCATACTTTTTATCTGGATTATGTAATTTTCTATACGGGCGTATCAAATTCCGACTTGAGATCAAAGACCGCCTTCCCGTGAATATCACAGATTTCAGCGTGATATTGTGCCCGATGATCAATACAGTTTTGACCTCAAACACAAAACATTATTGATCTTTGTTTAGCGTAAACCACAATCAGCTGTTTAAGTGTGCAAATTTTTGAGACGACGGTCGCTGTAATGTCTATTTGCGGGAAACGGTATGACAAAATTCCCAAATACTTTCATGTTTTTTCAATATTGGTGGTTTTTTTCTACATTAAAGCAGTTATATGGATTGTACACACGTATCCCTGATTACTGAGTTAAAAACATTGCCTTTCCACATTTTTTTCCATTTCTCTCTCGCATTATCGCTAGCGAATACCCTTTAATGTGCCTCAGATTCAGACATTTTCTTTTCAGGAGACCAGAGACTGTTAAGGGTTTATCTTGACTGCATTGATATGTGCCTGGGACATTTTTAAAGTTAAAAAGCCTCTGGTATGACCATTTAATTTTCTTAATTTGAAGAATTAAAAACACACTAAACAAGGAAATTAAAGGTTCATGACTGAGAGTGATTTTGGTTGATAACAACAAAATATTATTGGATACTCTGAGTAATATTACGTGAACTGATTGAACAATTGATGCTGTGTGCGGGAAGGTCGCACTGCTGTAGACAAGCGCGTAAATACAATGATAATATATGACACACATATGCCCGTTTACATGGTCGCACACAGCCGGTACTGCGTACCTTAGTTCAAACAAATTACGGCCCCAATAGTACATACACACTTTCATTCATCACCAATAGAGACCAAGATTGGATAGAGACCCACAGAGTGTAATTCAATTCCGGGCGCCCTGAACGTTTCAGAAAAATTTGACGATGGACAGATTTGGATATAATTAGGTTTCTCGCCATCGACCTGCACTTTCAAGACTTAATCCATCTGGCAAAGCTTAGGCCCCCGGGCCAAATTATGTCTCCGCTAACCTTCAACTGTCCGTTCTGTTTTCCAAGTTGATAATGACCTCAAGACAACCCACTTTCCAAATTAGTTTACCAACATCCAAAATTAGGTCACCATAGTTTAGTTTACAGTAGGCAGGTCCAAGGCCAATCTGTACTCTAGTTGCTCCCTCTTAGGCTAGCCGTGTACACAGAGGAAATACCTTTATAAATTACTTGAAGTGGCGCACCCCTCACAGTAGAAAAAATCTAGTGGGTAATCATGGAGGACTTTTTCGAGAAGAATTCCACGTGTTCTCACTTTTTCCAAGTTTTTCGTTTTCCAGGCAATGCAGTCTAACTTACAACTTCTGCTGACTAACAGATAAATCATCCACTTCACAGCCTTGTACAGCATACGCTGGTTCCCCTGGGCTGGTCTCTCACCCTTCCACAAATGAGCCATAAAGCGAAGCCCGGGGCGCAGAGCACCATCGTAGTAACAGCAGGGGAGGGCGGCACGGAATCCCCAATTTAAACTACCCATTTTGGTTTAAACACGTAAAGCGAAAAATCTTGAAGAAAAATTCTGATTTAATATCTCACACCCTTAGAGGTGAACATTTATTCCTGATGGGGATTTATAGCGTCAATATTTTTCTGCATAAGTGAGTGGTAAATTTAGAAGAGCGCATATTAAATTTTAGTTTATGTGTGTATCTTTTGAGTAGGAATCCTGGTGCGATGTGTGAAGGGGGTGTGGATTGGTAAAAGCTTTCCAAACTGCTCAGAAGTTCAACATGCACATGCAATGCTATTGTAATGTTTAAAAAGATACTAAAACTGGTAGGGAAATTGTAGATGGCTGGGAAAGGACCACTGGTATTTTAAACAATTCCCATAGTGCATTGCAAGGTGCCTATGTTCTTGTTGTAATGGCATTGTTAGAACTTCAGGATGAAACAGAACTTGCATGCCTAAATGAAGTGCAGGATTCTATGACTTTGACCTTTTAATCAATATGACTTTGATGGGATCCCTGACCTTAGTTAGGTGAAATGTTTACACACTGGTCATTGGTGGGATGATTCAATACGCCTATGTGGGAGGGGATTATAAATTAGTTTCAGGACCCCTTCATTTTGTTTAAATTAATGAAATACGCTTATCGGTGACGTAAGAGGGGATAAATTCAGGAGGGGTATTCTGATTACCTTTGGGCTGGGTTGGGGGGGCAGAGTGGGGGGGGTAATGATGGGGGTGGGTGAGAAATAATTTAGAGCACCAACACATTTCTTCCACAAATAAAAAAAACAATGCTTTACTTTGATTCTACTACCCTTGACGTGTACATTGGACAAGATATAATGGATTATGTGTGTATCGGGTGGAGTGGATGGGGGAGGGGGGGTTTGGAGAATTCAAGTTACCGACATGCTGACTCATGAAATCATTTCTTACAACTTTGCGGGTAAAAAATATGATGAAATCAAAGTAGGGGGATGTAAGTATGGAGCATCTATAGGCCTCTTGTACAAGATTACCTAATTGCGCGCTCTCTCTCCTCATTTGAACTCATTGTTTAGGCATGGTCTTATTTACACCAGACGGGATTATGAGATTCTTTCTTGGGTAAACGAAACATTTTGTAATCGAGAGGGGGGAAAGATGAAAATGCCCACACTTTCTCGACAAAACCATTCACCACTGAATTGCCTTTGCAAATGGGGTGGGGGGGGGGGGGGGGGGGTGAATGGTATCTAGGCATTTTCTGAGGGGAGAATTTTTTGGGTCCTCTCTCTGATAGACACTGTACAAGGTCATTTCACCATTTGGGGGCTGGCGAGGGAAGAAAGGACTACTGATGAGCAGATGTGCTGGGACACCCCCCTATTTTTGGCTTACGAAGTAAGTCTATAAGAGAGTGCGGGGTGATAGATCAATATGATTCCATCAACTTTTATTTCCCATTACTCCACATATGAAACAAAACGTTTACTATGGAGGAGTCGAGTCGACAAAAGGTCTATAGGGGCCCAAAAAAAAAAAAAACCAACCTCACCCCCCCTGGAATACATTAACACAAAGTAAACAGGGCATAACTATCAAGAAACGCACAGAAAGTGTTACACCTGTACCACTTTGTAACACATTTCTGGTTAGACTAACATCATAGTCAATACTCTTTGGTCCTGTAGTTGTCTGGCGACTCTTTCATGCATTGTTTAGTAAGGTCTCTACCAAGAAACAGGAACATTTTTGGACTCAGGTCCATTAATTAGATATACACCACATGGTGCTTATGTGTAGGCCTGGATGTTTATGTATTTGGCTAGAGTGACCCTGAACTCTGCGGTTCTTTCATATAGCAATCCCCTATAATTGTTACCTAGTATTATAGGTAGGGGGCATAACATGTTTTGTCACACATGGAGTATGTTACCTCTAACTTTAGAATGTTTTCTTTTATGAAACTAAAAATTATTCTTTTTTTCCTTTGCATGCCACTCTCATTATTTTATGAACTATGTGTTGTGTACATTTGTCGTGTGTGTAGTGGTGTGGTTGCAATGTGTGCATGTGCTTGTTTGTTTGAATTGGAATTAAAGTTAATGGTAAAAATGTGGTAGCAGACATAAACATGTTCAAAATGTGGGTATGACAGCAACACATTAAATGTACAGGTTGGGGGGGAGGAGTTCTACATTGGGAGGAAGTAAGGTTATGTACCCCTTATAAGTCCCCGCCCCTCAATTTTCAGGCTCTTTTTCAGTTCCGATGAGGTAGTTATATCTCTTCTTACCTTATGTTCCAGTGACCCCCATTTTAGGGACATTTCCAGAAGACCCTAACTTTTCAGTGTGCGGTGAAAGCCACATTCTACTATCTAATCTAACCAAATTTTCTTCAAAACCCCCCAAAAAGGACTGGGAATTGAGGGAGGAAGATCGCAGCTTATTTTCTTAAATTGTCTGACAACCTAGTTTTTCGGAGACCACAATTTTTTGGGCCTCAATCAGTCCCCCCCCCCCCCCCCCCGGTACAGGTTATTTAGTCGATTCAACGTTGATACGTTTGTCCCCCTGGAGTTTTGGACCGAGTCAATTCAGTAGAGAGTGAATGACATAATTCAATGCACGTGCCACACCGGATTATTCTGGAGTACACTCCGGTCCTATAACCCACTCACCTGCCACTACTACAATTTCATTCATTTATGGAAACGCACTATAGTATACTTTCAGGTCTTAACATTGCAACATTGTAACACAATAACATGATTAACAGCAGTCCCTGCTCCTCATTGAATTTTTTTTCACCTCTGCCAAAATGGTACGGGGTCACATTCAGATGAATGGAGTATAAGAAAGCCAGAAAGCAAAATTGAAAAAAAAAGACCACAAGTTGCAGGAGATCCTGTACTTGACAAAATTTGTAAGTACTTTGGTTTGACAGGCTCAGTGAATAATACTTGGTTGACCGGTGGGAAAGTTTCCTTTATTAAATGGTTGCTTTGGTGGTGAGTTGGTGCCTGACAGGAAGGGGAATTGTCTATAAATGCAATTTAGCTTATAACTTGATCAGGGTTTACTAACTCTGCCATTCGCCATATTACAGGTCAACGAGGGTGTAGTTTTTCCTTCTACAATTTTTCTCGGAAATTGAAAAAATTTGGTAATCTTTCAATGGAAAAAATTCATTATTTCTCAAAGTGTAATAAAGTTGAAAAACAGCAGTTAATGAGTACTCTGTACATAATTCTGTTTATAATCTCCCTGGCCTGGGCCATTACAAGCCCTTCCTAATCCTCAATTTCATCTATATTTTAAACTGTTTTAAATATAAGTAAAATATCCCTGATATACCAAGTACCTTAAGCAATAAATTGTGCAAAAATTAGGTGTTTTACCTATATTTAGTTAGTCCTTGTAGCGTTTTGCTTGCCCCTGGTTGATGGCCTACTGAAAGTCAGTGGTTGACAGGACAAAGTCAGTTTTCCATGGTGTGATGGAGTTGATGGTTGATGGGCGGGGGGTATTCATGTAATTGATGATCGGATCCAATGGGGAGGTGATGGTGGTGGAGCCATTGGTTGATGGAATATTTGCGTCAGCCAGTGGATCAAGTTTTTTAGTAGTAGTAGTAGGCAATGCATTTAATTGGGAGCCATTTTACTGTATTTTGGGTGTTGTTTTTGTTCTTTATTTACTGAGGAATTTGCATGTTAGACAAAAACCAGAATGATAGAATGTTTCAATTTATAAGATATCAAGTGGATCCAAAATATATTTTTGTTTTATAAATAATTTTTTTTTTTTTTTTTTTTTTTTTTTAATATTTTTGCCCTTTATTCTTTTTAGCCAATTTGAGCATTTCTGGAAGCCCTTTTCAATTTTTTTTTAAATTAAAAATAAAAAGTAGCTTTTCATTTAAGGTTTTTTGGACTACTACTGGGAACAACTTGATTTTTTTTTGGCGCGGCCTTAAACAATGACAAATTTCACGTGGCTTAGGGCTATAGGCCAAACATCCTTTTCGAAAACTACATACCTGAACGATCACGAAAAAGGTGGTAGCGTTATTTTTCTGTTAGAAATCTAGGGGGCAATTCCCCATTTTCCCAAAAACAAAACGGGTGTCCGCTCCGTGATTTTTGAAAAGTGGAAAGAATGCGTTAAGGGACTTTTAGGATATGGGAAGTGTCATTAATTAGTTTGGTTTCAACCTCATTGCACAACTTAACACCACACTTCTGGAGTAAGCCACAGCACCCTTGATGCTCTCGTTTATCTATATTTGGGAATCAGAACAAAGTTCATATTGTTTAAATTACTGAAGTAAATTGTAAGTGCAAAATATATTCCATGTAGTTATGAAAAAATTCCCCAAATGTGGTCGACCACATGTATTAACATGCCTTGTCTCATGGGCCAATTTTAATTTTATTACATTGTGCACCCAAACCAATTTAATACTTCAAAATTGGTAATAAGAATTTTTGGAGATCAATCTATAGTGAGGGGATATTGAATTATTGGGGATAACCGGACCATGATAGGGTCAACACTTACCGGAGACGTTTTTGTTAGGAAATTTTTACTGGGGACTTACTGATCAAATATGTGTTGTTGCACTTTTCATATTTCTTATACTTTATAACCAAATCGCAATTTGCTGGAAAAATGGTGGAAAGGTTGTCGATTGGGTCATTCACACTTAACAGAAAAAAGCTCAGTAATTCATTGCAAAAATAGTACCATGTGACCCCTTTTATTATTAACCTTGTCCCTCCACAACATTCCCAAGTCAGTGTCGCCCTGGGAAATGATACGCGGCAGGGGGCGAAAATAAAAACAAATTGTCATTACCTTTATAGATAAAATACATACGAGCACATTCGTAGCTATCCTGAAAAGACGGAAGTACTTCATGACCACGCCACGGACCAAGCCATGCATGCGTTAACACGGCTACCCGTTGACTACAAGTACAGGCTGACAGTGCAGGAATGCATGGATGTTTACGATGTTCTTGCGATAGATGAACATCGAATAGGCGATAAACCAACTGCCATGGTCGTGAAATATAATAAATTATAAAGGCCACGACACAAACCAGGCAATTGCATTTCACAACACAACAGGCGAATCGTGGTATTCGTTGACCAGGTATTAAACCTGCGCTAAGCAGTATAAGCAGGATATCTGTTCATCTTCATCAAACGATGGGCGATCCTTCTCCGGCCGGCGGCCAACAATTCCTCTCAGCACACAATCCATCCGTTCTTTGGTTTTGTGCACTTTGTTTTCTACCTATCTGAATAAGGCTTTATTTCCCATCTACATCAGGAATGAGTACATAGATGCACTGTCCCTCCTTCCCCGGCCTTTTTCGGGGTACAGGAGACGCCATGATTACTTTACACAGTGTGTTGACACGATTACAACAGCTGATTAGGCTCGTACACCCCTGATTGTACTCTTTTTATCCGCGTTTTAGAGATCAACGTTCGTACACACGTTACGGATTAATATTGTAATCGCGGAAGTAGGAAATATGGATACCGAGTTTTATATTTGATATCTTTCTACAAGAATTGGGCAATTAACAATTAAGTTTTCTAGAAAACGTTCACATACAAAGGTGATAACACCCGCAAACTGGATTTTATAATTTTAAGAATTGATCTCGCAAAAATTATGTACTTCCCAGGGGTGTCGCACCTTGTTTTAAACGCTCGCGGATCTGCCCGGTGGCCTATCTGGTGGGAGTTGTGGTTAGTGTTGCCGCCTTGTGCATTGTACATATGGAAAGATGTATTGAACTTGTAAAGATAAAAACACTGGATGAACAAGACATCTGACCAGATGACAGGCTATTTTTAATATTAGCACTATTTAGTTTTGTTAACTGCTAAAATACAAACTTTTCTGAAGAGTCAAAATCAATTAATAATCCATGCTTTATCATTGACCCTTAAAGAGACAACTGGCACATTTAAAAAATAGTGCACCTCAATTTTTTTCAAATCGTAGTTTTTTTGATGGTTGTAGAAGCTTTTATATACAACAGCCGTCACCCGAAATAATTAAGACCAATCAGCTTCCTTATAGGTAAATACGGAACGATGTTTGTAATTTAGCGTCGTCCGGCGACGCGAATGCAGCAGACGACGAAATGGCCGTTTAACCCAAGAACACGTACGCCGTATATGCATGTTTCTCACGCATTTACTCTGTTTGACCGGTTCTAATAACCTTTGTGGTTTTAATATCAGTGAGTACGAGTCAAACATAATTCATGTAATATACACTTTGTTGATTAAAGTTATGGAAAACTCAAATTTGGCCTAAAAATGACCTGGATGTCTTGATCGCATTGCAAGGTCCCTATCTGTTTTTGGGTATGTTCTGTTTTATATGTAAAATAATGTCCTGTTCTTCCAAGGGCCTAGCCTATCCTTTGGAGCAAATGAATAAATTTTCATATTTTTGTGAAAGTCCAGTGGCCGCTTTAAAGTGGTTTATAAACTCATAAATATAGGCACTATTTTTATTTGCTTTTAAAAGTATCATTGTTGTAGCTCAATTTTAAAGTGTTTTATTTATGTTTTTAACATCTTCAGTAACTAACACAATTGATTAACATATGGTAATAAAATGTAACTTGCCTTGATTAAATCATTATGTGAAAAAACCTGATAGAGCTAACATACTGAATGTTATTCGCAAAAATACTGCATCATAACAAAATTAAAAAGTGCCTTGACCACTTACCATAATGTAACAGGAATCACCATGTAAAACATCATGCATTTATGTTAAATATCGTTTGATACATAGTATTCACATATACAAAACACAAAGGGCTTCAACATTATAGTATCATACATATACAACATACGTCCATCTACCTTCAAACTTGCTTCAAATCTAGCATGAAAACATGCACAATTGGCAACTCAGGGAAATTTCCTTAATGTCCCGTGGGGACTGCACTGAGACACAGTGGCGGGTTCTGTCTTGGTGGTCCCTTGACGATCCCTGGCTATTTTCCCTTGTGGTCATCAAAATGCTGACCTCAGTAACCAGACAGTTTCGACACACAGTGTCTTGTCTATCCGTGTATGGACCTATTTTGGCCCGTTGTCCTTAAAGCTTCCAGATCGGATAATTTTTTTCACTGAGGATGCGTAGGCTGCCTCAGTTGGCCTGGTCAACTCTCGCTAGAGCCATGTAGCTGTTCAATTTGAATTAAAGGTAGTCCTAAAGATCAATTCATTTTGTCCTTGCTATGGTTTCTAGTCCATACCACATCACCTTTTTGCAGCCCTTGAATTTTCATATGGAATGTGGGGAAATTGAGTGTGGTAAATGACTTAAAGCTTGATTTATATAATGAGACATTATTAATTAATAAATAGTTTCAAGTTAACTTATGGTTATCAAGAAGAAGGCCTACTTGAAATTTAGATATAGATATGTTTAAAAATAGTTTTTGTTCAAAAATTCCCCTCTTCCAGAGGTAGAGGGAGCTGTGCCCATGGGGCTGTTAGTAAGGTCAAGTGTCCAAACTGCTACACTTGTTTGTAAAACTTTCAATGCCAATTGAGTGAAGGGGGTTTACCATTGAAAGACTAAGACCAGATGATCAGAAGCCTTAAAGCAAGGATTAACCGGTCATTTTTGGGGTTTACTTTCCGCCAATTTCTGGTACCTTAAGACTTCTACCGTAAATGCAGTTGGCATTCGTGGTTAGATAATTTCGAACAACACATACCCTACTTACACATTGTGCCTCCTCATACTATTGTAATATGTAAAGGCAGAAAAAAACAACATGAGGAAAGGGTCACACTGCATACATGTACTATGGGAAAAAAATATTCAAGGACAAGATATTGTAATCAGGACTGTGCTAAGTACAAGTCAGAATGTGTCATAATTGGGATGTGTAATTAGCAAGTTGAAGGTGTAAAAATTGAAACTTACTATTTCATGGCTATCTACAGTTGCAAGCTTCCTTGCTTTACTGACTGGAGTGAGGCAGCCATTTTAAACACTCAGCTGTTATGTTATTATTAGATAGATGCCTCATTGCCTGTTTCATGTTTAAGGGGATTTAGTTATAATATTAGGAAATTTGCCAATGGGTCTTTGATAAAAGGCTTGCTTGGAATGATCAAAAGATCAGATAAGCCAACGAAGGCGTTCTAAAACACATTTGTGTTTTTGTTGTCAAGGGAGATCTGCATATGGATTTTTTTCAAATGGCATGACAGGGAATTGCAAAAAATTCTTTCAATCACCCATATCTATTCCAGGATGGGTTGTCCAATATGCATGATGTGGTACATTACATAATTGTCAGTGTTCCACACTGTTGGGACAAATTTATTTCTATCGGGACTCTAATGGGACTAAAGGAGGAAACAGCCAAGGTCAAAATAGCTGTACAAACACTGGTACGGTACTGTGAGGATTTTCTGTTGGACTCGATAACATTAAAATGCTTCCATTGAAAGGAAAAGTTATCTCAAGCAAAGTACATCATTGTTGTACGAGTACAACAAGGTTGTAATGACAATAGCCTGCCATTTGGCATTAAATCCAATCAAAAATTATGCAAAGTCTTTGGTCAGTCGCTCTGCAATGGTTACTACAGCCATACAAGCGCCTAAAGAACCATTTCAAGAAAAAACCACTGAATCAAGGAAGATAAAGTGAGGTTATCCAATACATGCAGCACACATATGTATCACATGGCCACTTTGCACATACGACCTGTTGACTACCTGACTACATGTGGTGGTCATTTAGATTGATTCAAGATATTCACCTGCACGAGGTCACACACAGGATTTCAGGTTCAATCTGTTTCATGTTATCCATACTGGATGCTGTTCCTAGGTACTACTGGTATTTCCCCTATTTAAATACTATTCACCTTACCCCCTAACAGGCTGCAAAATAACCGAAGGAACAAAGGCAATTGCCTTTGGTGACCATAGTTACCAGTTGCCTTGATGCCCTAAAATTTTTGCCATTCTGGCCCTATTCATTAACAGGATGACCTTGATGCAAATCCAGAGGACATCCATGTTGTAAGCCCAACAGTACTCTCTTCAGTTTAATGAGATTTTTCAGTTTAAAAACTGATTTTTTTTCTTGCCCAATTTACACATTTCATTGATTTCACACTGTTTTTTTCAGGGTTTGTTTTTTGTGTCGCCTGCCCGAAGGCAGAAGACACATACGGATCACTTTTGTTCACGTAGCTGTTTGTCTGTTGTTGAGTCTGTTTGGAAAAAGGGTTAACATTTGCTTGTACATATCCGTATACTTAAGTGGATTTAAACCCAACTTCAGTCATAGATGCAACATGGGATCCCGCATATGCGTGATAGGTCAAAGGTCACATACCAAATTCAAAGTCTGTGAGTCAAGTGAAGATGATGAAAATGTATAAATGAAACCTACATTGAAAAGTTGAGTTCAATGGAACCAAACTTGAATCATTGGTGCAACATTGGATCCCTCCATTGTTAGGAGGTCAAAGGTCACATGCCAATGTTTAAAAGTCAAATGAGACCTATCATTGCAACCGCGACGGCAGGCGACACATGCGTCCGAGGACTCGATTATTTTTTTTAGCAAAGTTATTTTTTATGCTGCAGTTGTAGTCCAAGTTCCTTATAATAAACCAATGACAAGTGACTGGATAAACCTTATCTCCCCCTCCCTCACATTTCAATTGTTCCATAATAAAAACAGTCTTAGAACTATTGTTTCTCTGAGTTGTGGTGAACAAACACAGCTACATTTTAAACTAATATAAGTTACCAATAACATTCTTCTCTCTTACACAGATGCTAGAAGGGAGCAAAGCTGCTCTGTCTGCCATCAGGGGGATCTGGGGTTTGCCAGAACTGATCTTCAGTGCTTGTAGTAGCATCGTAGTAGGGGCTTTAATTGTAACAGGAGTTATCCCATTGGACCAGATACCAGGTATGTACACAATACCCAGTCAAGTCCTACCTTTTGTGGAAAACGAGGGTGGTGCTCTGTGGTTACTCTCAATGTGACTATGCCGATGAACTCCAGGGAACATGCTGTACCAGACACATTATCTTGAAGGTCCTTGGCAGTATCCGAAGCTACATGTAGGTGTACTCCAGAGGGTGTCCATCCCATAATGCACCGGTTTGGGGAATTCACCTCAATAAGGTCATGGAATCCCACAAAAATCCAATTCTTAACACATAAAAACCCTGACTTCTACTTCATTTCAGCCCACAAAGCACTATATTTAAGGACTTTTAGCATGATCATGAAGTTTTTGCGAGTACTGATATGTTTAGTACAGTACAATATAGGCCCATTGCATCATTATGGGATTGGTTCAAAACACCCTCGGGTGTACTCTGGAGTCCGCTTGCATATCCGCCAATAGGCAGGTCACTGCTGAGTCTGCAGTAGGTAGACTTTGTCTGGACAAAATAAGGAGTGATGTTCTTCACTTTCACACAGCTTTTTGTGTGGGTTATTGCGCATAGCTGACTTTGTGTGCACTCACTTTCCAGGCTGTTACATTTATATACTCCTGATAAAAAAATCAAATTATGGGTTCATCCTACCATAGCCAGAGAAAATTGTCTCACTTTACTCCTATTTGAACACCTATTGGATTTGTCTGTGTTTCAGGAAGTATAATTTCCTAATCCTAAATGTTACAGGACAAAACAAAATCCAATGAATTTGAGTTACTTGAAAGTACATTGTATCCATCTTATATTTTTGTCATTCTGATATTAATACCCCGGAATGCTTGAATCAATCCCACAATGCACCCGTTTGAGAAATTTCGACCTCAATAAGGCATGTGTCCCATAACAAATCCTATTCTAGTCTAAACACTAACAAAAATGTCTTTTAAAAAGACCCATTGCTTAGCTATGATGGTAGTTACTTAATATTTAACAGTGTAAAACTTGAGTAGGGAAACCCCTCTTGTATTTAGAGTTATATAACCACAGTATACATGTCAGGCGTCACAGATACTCATGCCATCAAAAAAAAAAACCTTTAATTTTGAATACACCCATGACCCCTATTTTTGCATTTACACACATATCCTTTTAATAGGGTAAGTGTCCCCCCCCCCCCCCCCCCCGGGGCACGTTCACACTGTACTTTTGGCCATTTCCACACTTAACACAGAAACAAAAAACTTGAATTTTTTGTGCTCATTTAATCCCACAAGCATTATAACAATAATTTTTACATGATCATCTAAATGTCCTGTAAGTTCTTAGAACTTTTTGGAACTTTTTCCATGAGTGCGACATCTTTAGTACACGCCCCTGTATATGCACATTGCAAATGGATTATGGGTATTGGTTCAAACCACCCTTTGAAAAGACCGAAAATTAGGTTATTTGGGAAAGCCATCTTATAGAGAAGAGTAGGTGAACAATAGAATGGAAGATAATGCCAAAGATGAGGAGAATGGGGTAGATCAGGGGTGTCAAACCTATTTGGCGCACAGGCCCATTGGTTGATCCAACTATTGCGGCCGCAAGTTACAATAATCCGGTGTATACTAATCTGTTGGGATCTATTATGTGGCTAAGAGAGGGTGTAATACAGGGATTATCCTGTCATATTTGACTGTGTATGTGTTTTTGTGTGTGCTTGTGTGGGTGGGGGATGGGTGTGTGCATGTGGCATATTGTGTGTTGTGTGTACTATGTGGGTATGTTCTGTTGTTTCTAAGTGTGAGAATTAAAGACTTTTGTTTAAATCTCTATTTGAAGATATTGATGCATTTTTATTTTTTTTCTGGGAAGAACCTTGCAGGCCGCATCAAGTCTTCGCGGGCCGTTAAGTTGGACACCCCTGGTGTAGATAGATTGGGTATCATCACTTTTGTCCACCTTTGTTTCATCGACATCTTTTAATTTAAAACCCTGAACTCTAATCCTCTTCCTAAATTTATCTCTAAACCTGATAAGCTATATCCCAACCCCTCCTGACTTGTAATCTGAACCCTGTAACTTTTACCTATTATCGCAACCTATCTGAATTTTATCTTAACCCTGATCTTAGCTCTAATCACCCCCAATTCTAACCTTTAACTAATATCCTAACCTCATAGCCCTTAGGCCCCCCCCCCCTTAAAATTAATTACAGTTTCTCGTAGAAGTGGCCTCTGAAAAGTAAGGATGAGGGTGGTTTTTTAATTTTCTTTACAAAATGACACTAAATATGGCTGTTTTCTTCACTAAATTGATATTACCTGTAACTTTTCAGACGCATCAGAAAACTGTTAGGCCTTAATTTTATTTTTAATTCAAAGAATGAGACCCCAAGAGGTCTCTAAAATCACTGACAATGAACTGGTATTAATAACATAATTAGGCCTATCAGCCATCAAATTTTAGGATTGAAAACTATTAAAGAAAATTTAAAAATAAAAAAGTTTGACCTCATCCCAAATTGAGGAGGAGGGCTACTAGAATCTATTAATTTTTTATGCTGCATTATTAACTATAATCCTATTCTTATCCTAAACTTTGCCCTAAAGGGGCAGAATCGTACACATTCAGACACAATCGGACATACGAGGTTTCTAACCATAGGAAGAATCAAAGGGAGATTGGCGAGAGAGCCTTTGAGAGTGATTTGACCAGGGAAATAAAGGAAAAGTATGAAAATGAAAGAGAGGCAAAGAAAAGATTGGTTTCTAGGACGCCAGGAAGAATATTACCTAAAAAAAACACCATAATTTGACCATAAACTTCCAGAGTGCAAAAGGTGAATTTTTCCTTTGATATTTCTTATGGGATTTATTATATTCATTGAACCCATAATTCCTCCTATCATTCTTTTTAAGTTGAAATAGCTAAAACTTGGCTGTTATGTGACAAAAATGTGGCATAGCTTTGCTAACGTGACTTTTTTTTGGACAGAACGTGCAGTTATGTGATGATAATTTGACAGAATGTGCTATTGACTAATATTGGACATATTTCTGCTATGTGACGCCACTGTGCGAAGAAAAGCATTTTCTTTGTCACGAATGATGCATGTCCACTGTTTCTTTAATATTTTATTGCCCAGCATAGTATTTCTTCTCAGAAAACAAAGGGACAAGTAAAAAAGTTAAACAAGATGCTTGAAGAACAGCTGATTAATATTTGCTAATGTGACAGTATTTCATTAATGGATTCTGTCACATTACACAAACTTATTCCTTGCATGCCAAAAGAAAATGAAATCCTTTTCTTTTAACATCATTTAGTACATTGTAAACCCTCACAATGCATGTTTCTTATATAAAATTAAGTCAAATATTCAAAATTCCTACGTATAATTGCAGCTTAATCAGTTTCTGGAATGCCTTTTTTATTTGGTACTTTTGTCCATCCAAATTGACAGAAATTTTAGAAGTAATTCTCGGTCATTTATTAAAGTTTCATAATCCAATGAAACATCTGCCAGTATTATGGTTCTATGCCTGGTCACTTTTAAAACAACAAGTTTGTGGATTCATTAATAGTCTAGTGTCAACCCATATTTCTGTTTAGACCTGGAATATCGTCCACACAATGTTTTTTGATGGGTTTCTATCTCTCAGACCTACGGATTCAGATCTGCTTAAGCACTGCATCACCCTTGAGCATCTTGAAATATGCAAGATGGCCTCCAAAATGGCTGCCATGACATTATAGAAAGCCATATCTCAGCTCCCTGGGCTACTATAGGCGGTGTGTGGTGGCTTTTGGCTAGTTTTAGGTCAACAAAGTAATTTTCTGCGAGCATTATCTAAACATCTGAAATCTTTTCGTTTACATTGAATCCAGATGGCTGCCAAGATGCTCCTACAACATCAAAGTTATAGCTCAGCTTCTGGAGTAGCCATGAGACTGGTTTTTGTGGCTTTGAGTATGTTTTGGGGGGGCAAAGAATGGATTTAACTTCTTTAGCTTACATGAAAACCCTTCCGTTTTATATAAAATAAAAAATGGTTGCTGAAAAACAATCGATCAGACTACCTAGATAACACATATATGAAGAAACAGGCAATTATAAGTGGTATCAGTTGCTTTCTGTACAATGACAATTTCTTAGCAGGGCCTCCTGGAAAGTAGTGCTCCTGTCACTGAAGGTGCTACTCTGCCTAAAAAAGTTTAAAATAGATAAAATTATAAATTGTTCCTTAGGACTTGTAACAGTGGCCCAATAAATGTACAGATTAACTAGCTGTTTTCTCACTGTGAATTCAAACCCTGACTCATCTTACTCATTGATGAGCAAGGAAGCGATTTACCCTTAACCGTTATGGTCAATGTGTGAGGTCAGAATTTCAAGTAACTTTGGTAACATGGCTTTTTTATTAAGTTCTAGTGAATATTTAAAAACCTGCAATTGTGAAATTTCTTCAAATCTATGACTGCATACTCAACATAAATGAACACAAATGTCACTATTCTTCAGTTCTTTCCTCTTCAACCCTCTCCACCGCTTTCCTCAGCCGCCCAGTCCATGCATTTCGTTTGGCATTTGCCTTCTATTACACCGAGTCTCCAAAAAATACTTCAATGCCGCTGGGCCGAGAACATCTGCATTTTGCTGTGGAACATGGAGGATCAGCTGTACATCAGCAGAGAAATCAGTTTTAGTGTACTTCTGGAGGTGCTGGTAGAACATCACTGGGCACTGTCATGGGCGTAAGGCACTTCTTTGGTTCGTCTTTGATCCATTCATAATGCTCATGGATCCAAGAGGGGTGGTCTTCATTTAATGCCTTCCAATACATACTTCCAATGGGCATGCGTGACATTCTCTGTGATGCTTCGTTTGGTGGCAAAGCCTTTACCTTTCGATATTTTGATACCTGTCTTTTTGCCGCCCTTTGAAAATCACCTATTATCAACAGCAGACACTGTCCCCTTTCCTTTTGCTTCCATAGTATGCCGGCAACAAATGCCGTATCATCTGCAGTGACGTCATACTACTGGGCAACAACAGTGCCAAGCCTAACGTTCCAAAGCCTTTCAAAAACACGTAAACTAAATTTTCTTTGCCATCCCCCACCATGTAGCTACGGTAATCGCAAATCAGACCAAGCATGACTGTGAGCAGCTCTGGCGCTATCCATGCATGCTTCTGGCATTTGCCCCATGTTCTATCATGGTATGCTGGAGCTGGTACCCTCCATCAAGAGTTGACAAAGTTGAGTTTAACTGAGAATGCACAAGTTACATCAGTAAGATGAAAACATTGGTGTCATCACAGATTACTTTGATGCAACTGGCCGCCTAATTGCAACAGTTACGACTTTTGGGTATGATAACATCAGCCTCTTAGTGATTGTTTTTTGAGATCAGTATGCTGTATCACAAACCCCATGTTTGTCTTCATTGGAATCAAGTCATACAAGTATGTGGTAAGTTGTGGGATTGGAAGGCTTGTAGGCTCTTCACATGATCTAACAGATCTTCGACAAATAGGTCGATATCGAACTTTTTCCAAATAACTTTAAAGTCAACTGCTGATGTCGACAGTGGCAGAGGGTAGTTTGGACTAGTTTGGTGACCCCTGCTTGCTTGCTAACAGCACGACCACTTCTATTACCACTCCTGATGCTGTGATCATAGTAGTCGTCCGAATATAAGTTACACGTCTGCTTGACTCAATTTGCTTTATATGATGTATTTCAAGGTGCCATCGACGGAGTCCTGTACAGTCCCTTTAATTTGCCGTTGACGTTACATTTTGTATCATGCCCCAACCAAGTCGTAGCTTCTGGCCATCAGGGGATCAGTTGCATCAAAGAAATGTGATGATACCGATGTTTTCGTCTTGCTAAATTGTACTTCTTCATTCTCAGTAAGCTCACTTGTCATCTCTTGATGGAGGGTAAGGGTACCAGCTCCCAGTGTACCATGATAGACATTGGAGCAACTGCCAAGTCATAGCGTAGCTCACATGTGGGGGATTGACAAAGCAAAGGTTAGTGAAAGTGCTTTTGAAAGGCTTTAAACTTGATAAACTTGGCACAGAACTACTGTAGTGTTGCAGCACATGTGACATACGATATGGTGCGTAGTTGTCAAAAGTGGCAAAACGACATCGAGCTAAATGTTTTGCACCAACTACACGGCATTTACAAGAATGTCAGCGTGCCCTTTTTAAAGTTATGCATTTTGAAGGCTCATTAGAGTGAGGACCTACCCTCTTGGATCCATGCACCTATGGATGTCTCAAAGTACGAACCAGTAAGTCCTGTACCCTGTGACAGTACCAATTGATAGTCCACCAGAACCTCCTGAAGTACATAAACTGAGTCCCTGGGCGCGGTATACTGATCCTCGGTTCACAGCAAAATGCAGATGTTCTCGGCCCAGTTGGCTTTAACTAAATAGATGGACAAACTTGGTGGCTGAAGAAAGCGGTGGAGAGGGTGAAGAGGAAGAACGTCAAGAATTAAAATGAGATTGTGGTTCAACATTGTAATATTGAGTAGTCAGACTGATTTTAGATAACTTTTCAATTGAGGTTTCGGCACTATTCTTTTAAGAACTATTTAAAGTTACCTTCTCAATGCGACTTGAAACTCTGACCTTTACGCATTGACTACAATGGGTAAAGGTGAATCTCTCTTCCTGCTCCTTCAATCGCACACCATATGAGCCAGGTTTAAATTAACAGTGAGAACACAGCCAGTGATCATGTTGCCACTTATTGGCCACTGTACAAATCCTACGGACAATTACCTAATCTTCATATTATATGTTATTCTAGTAGTGTGATCACGGCCATGTTGGATTTATATAGACATTTCTGCAACATTTTTTTTTTTAATTTTCCATATAAACGAAGGGTTTCTTTGGCCCCTCAAAAACTACTTCGAACCTCAAAACAGTCTATAGATGCGTGCAAGCTACATTTGTATGTTGTGGTGGGCATTTTGTAACCAATTCCGTGGCCATCTTGGATTCATTCAATGTAAAGAAGGATTGAAATTTTGATAATGGAGAAACAAACTCCTTGACCCCTAAAACCTACCAACGCTACCAAGACTGGCTTTATAGTAGCCCAGGGGGCGAGATATGGCCTTCTATTGTTTGTGGCGGCCATTTTTGGCGACCATCTTGGATATTTCAAAATGCTCAAGGGTGCTTCAGTGGCATCATGCAGATCCCGAATCAGTAAGTCTTGAAGAGATAGAAACCATCAAAAACATTGTGTGGACGATACATCCGGCGTCCGGTGGTTGGGCACCAGACTAATATCTTTTGCTAACGTGACTTTTTTTTATTGGCAGAACTGGTGCTTAATGTGAATGATACGTGACAGAAGTGCTATTGTGACATATATTGGACATATTCTGCTATGTGACGGCAATGTTCAGAATGAAAAGCATTTTCTTGTCACAAATGATGATGCATCATTTTTCTTTTTTAATAGTTTTTGCAAATATTACTTTGGCCTCTTCGCAGAAAACAAAGGGACAAGTAAAAATAGTTAAAACAGAGATGCTTTGAAGACAGCTGATTAATATTTGCTAATGTGACGTATTATTAATGGTTGCCTGTCACATAGCCACAAACTTTTTCCTTTGGCATGCCCAAAAGAAATGAAATCCTTTCTTTTTAACAAATCCATGTATGTACATTGTAAACCCTCACAATGCATGTTCTTATATAAAATTAAGCAAAATATGCAAAAATTCTACTATAAATGCCAGCTTAATGCAGTTTTAGAATGCCTTAGTTTTATATTGGGAACTTTGTCCATCCAATTGACAGAATTGAGAAGGAATTCTCAGTCAATTTATTAAAAGTTTCAGAATCCAATAAATCATCTGCATATATGTCTCCCCATGCCTTTGACGATGTTGCCGGGCAAATTGTTTAAAACATCAAGTTTGTGGATTCAGTAACTATTTAATTATAAATATTCCCACAAACTTTTAATTTGTGCTATGGGGTGACGGTACCCATTATTTGTGCTTTTCTGTCAAGGTGAGCAGAAAAGAGAGGTTCAGATCCATAACATCAATTATTTTTATATCTGTAGCTGCATGTACATATATAATTGCCACGCATGCATATATTTAGAAACTCATTAGTTTTTTGCCAATAAATGTAAATTGCAGAACATCTGTGCAATGGCTGTTACCATGGCAAATAACCTCCAATGCATGTGCAAATGCAAAGAAAAGTGCAGAAATTTGCATCGTTCAAGCATAATGGGCCCTGTTTTATTTGTGAGTTGTCTAAAAATAAATTGAAACAATGTGTTAAGTAATTTTGCTGATTCTAGCACTTCTGGTTTATTATGGTTCGCAGATATAATGAAGACTTATTCACATTCATTCAGTTGGCTAAAGATCTCGAAGTTGATTGTGGTTAAGAAGCAAATGCCTGTATCAAGGCTTACCTAGGCTTTGTACTGTAATTATGGACAGAAATACAATCTTGCTGGTATCATCAGGGATTGATCGTCGATTTCTCTACAACTCCCTTGCAGACAATTGTCACCCTTTTATCTGCATTTTTCTTTTCTTCCTTAGGGGCTCTGAGAAGTTGCCGCGGCGGTTTTCTATTCTCCCTTCTTCCCGGCCAATGTTGTTTGCCGGTGTCCTTGTTTTGTTCGGTTGGTTCGCTTTTACTCCTAATTTTTATGAGTGCGTATTGGTTGGTAGGTAGATTGGGTACACTTGCTTTACTAAGGCTACCAGTTCATATGATACAAAATATCAACTTTTTGTGAGTCGCGGGGGGGGGGGGGGCCATGAAATGTCCCTTTAAGACAGATCTCATCTACAAAATGTGTTTGCTGTGTGCTGGCCAGTGGCGGAATGCATGGGTAACAATCTTTCCTTGCCAAATTTAATCGTATCTGAAAGAAATTCCAAATTTATATTTCTGTCACGTAAATGGACTTATGCTTCAGGAAATTAAAAGTACAGAACGGTAGCCTATCTGAAGCTGTGATACAAACATTTGGTCAAAACATAAAAACTGCAAGATAAGTATCAAAAAAAATTTGGGAAACAAGTAGGGTTGCAAAATTTTAGAGTGGAAAAATTTCCATGGAAATTTTGGAGAAATTAACAGGAGAAAAAAAAATTTTGGGAATTTTAGCGAATTTTCAGGAATGTGGGGGAATTTCAAAACGTAAATTAAATTCCACTTGAGGACTAGTAACTTTTTCTTTGATAAAAATCTGAAAATAACACCACTTGTAAAACTAAAAGTATTTATTGATTGGCCCCGGTACCAATATGTCATATTTTTAATGAAAAAAAGGCATAAACAAACATGGTTTTGAATTTATCTCGGAAATAAAATGTTTAAAACAATTAATAAATGCCCAATTGAAAATTCCCATATTCCGGGCCCTTCACACATTCCCGGAAAGTTACGGGTCTAGGCGAAAGTCCAACATTCCCAGAAAACTTTCCACCCTTTGTCCACCATAGGACACAAGCTTTCCGATGATATCTATGATGAAACATAAATAAAACAGTAGGTGATAGAATTATGAAATGATACCTTTCATGGTGTCTTAACTGCCGGTCGACATCGCAGTCCAACTTCCATTGGATAACAAACAAGTAGTGATTATTCTGTTGAAAGTAGCTAAATGCAAGAGTTGTGTGATCCAAAAGAAGCAAAAGTTGTGACGTAAATAGCCATTTAGTGCTGCAATTGCATGACATCCGACCATTATATTGACAAACAAATGATCAGTGCAGGCTTTGGATGTCGACTTTTTACCATCGACGCATCGGTAAAGTGATGCGCTCTGGGAAAACCCGCCAATGTCGCACAGGACAGTTTTGAAAAAATAAGAAATTTTTTTTTACAAATGTCTTAAAATGATTTGCTTTTATTTTGTGACAGATTGTTATCAAGGAGCATAAATTTTGATATGTGTTATTCATAGAGAAAGAAGAGTAACAGTTAGGGAGAAATTCCATATTTCAAACTTTGCAATGATAGTCAAAACTCAATATAAATTTTTCACCAAGTGGCGGGTTTTCCCAGATGCATCACAAATATCAACTCTCCAAGGCAATCGTTGGTGTGGAGAAAGAAATGCACGGGCTATCGTTTCTCTCAACCTTCTGTGCCTGTCATCGAACCGTATGTGAAATGCAAGAATTAGAACCACAACATTCATGGAAAGACCCTAGATTGCCTACCACAAGAAGCTACAACAGAGTCAAATATCTGCATTTACAGGGCTAGAATTCGGCGACAGTCCAGGAAGTCCACTCTCGCAACGAGTCTATGAGAATCCAGTTAGATTTTCATGAACTGCTAAAGTTCACACGAACTGAATATAAGATAATCAAGACTCTCACCAACTCCAACTATGAGAATCCAAAGGCTCTCTTAGAATCTCGATGTGAAATTCTACCCGATTTTAGGTGCAATGTACAAGGGATTGAAATCTGACATTAAGTACCTATTCAAACCGTCTTTGCAGTTTAGTATTTAAAATAGTGTATCACTTGCACGATCTAGGATATAAGATCCCAGACATTGACCCCAACAAATCAAAGTACATCAAACCTTTTACTGGGGGAGGGTTTACTGAAATGACAGAGAAAACCAATAGATTTACATGGAGCCACTTTTTGGCCATGACAGTGCTCTGACACTTTTGCCCTCTTTGACTATGCAGATTACCATAAAAGTCATCAGGAGTGAATGAAAATTTTATTTCAAGAACAAGAATTGTGAGTGAGAGTATAGATTGAAATAAAGATACCAGTCCAAACAATTAGCTATTTTATAGTCTGAGGAATAATGTTTGAACTGGTTCGAACAATCTGCTGCGCGTGTGCGGAGGCTCGCACGGTTTGTAGACAGCGCGTAAATACAATGCTTAAAAATAGGTAAGCGATACTCCCGTGTACTGGTCACACCAGCATGTACTACGTACGCTTAGTAAACAAAAATTCAAAATTCCTTGGGTTAGCCTTAGGGACAGCCGGTGGAACGATCGTTTCGTTTTGCGGCCCCGGTCGTTGGGAATTCGTTTCCAAACCAAACCTTCGCCCAATATCCCCAACGTCCTTCTCAATCAAGAAATAAGTGAAAACTCATCTTCTTGTCATCAAGCTTTTCCTGATTCACAAATTTAATGTGTTTTTGTGTGTGTTTTTCATGTTGAATGGGCGCTCTGAGTTTCATTCGGAAGATGGCGCTTATAAGAACACACATTTATTATTATTATTATTAAACAATTGTTACAGTGACTATGTAATCACTACCACACACACAAAGGTTTTCTAGGGTTACCATACATTTAAATAAAACCATTGTAAGTTGAGTACTCTTCACTCATCAGTAACAGTACACAATGGGTTACTATAATAAATTTCTGTATAAAAACCCCATCATAAAACTCCTTTTGTATGTGAAACCGTTGTATCTTAAAAACTGTCTGAAGGTTGAGGTGTTGTTGTTTAACCTTTTTATTGCTGCATACAATGATTTGCTCCTGGTTCAATTTTTTTTCTTAAAAATTTCAAAAGTGAGGAATTTTAATGATCATATTCAGATGACGGATTTAAAAATGCATTTTCAACTGAGTACAAACAAGCCTACAGTAGTATTGACAAGGTGATTTCAATATTCCATCTTAAAGGGTGCATTTTGATTTGGTTTGATCCAAACCTAGGGCCTCCGACTTACCTAAAAAAATTTGAGATTTTTGTATCAATTGAACCGTGTACCTAATCTGAATGTGAAAATTGTGGTCGTGTTCTGGAAGAAATTCGCAATTTGGGATATTCTGTATGTAATCATGAACTTTAGTACAGACAGAAAATACAGCACAGTGGCATACGGGACCATGGGAAATGAGCAATTGCTCATAACACACAAAAACCGCAAGACAAGATTGGGATTTAAACTCAAAATTTTGTGAATAAGCTTTTTTTCAATGTATCTAGTGAACATTTGAAGAAAAAGAGGTGCTGGAATAACGAAATGCACCTTTAAAAGACGAGGTGAATTATAACTACCGAATAACCTAGAATTTCTGCTGTTTAATCGGACTCCTGAAGTCAAGAAGCCGGTACCGGTTCTGGATTCCCGTACTGTCAATAGGCAGTCTTGGGCACTTCAAAACAAGAGCCAGTTTATATTTTATGTTTCCTGGCCACGTAGGCTCAAAATAGTTCCTGTAGTAATAATAATTCATTAGAATTTATACCAAGGCTGATTGAAGCAAATCTTACAAAGTGATCCTGTTTGTCCCGGTCCACACACCACATACTTCTGATCTCCTTTTCCTATGCATCACACATCATAGTGCGTGAACATTAAGGTTTAGTGAGTTTCCATAAAGATTGGTTACATGGGCAAAAGAGGTGACCAGGGCACAGAGGTGGGCGACTGGGACATTGTAGATGAAAAAGTCAGGGTCTGTTTTCAGAAACAAATTGCACAGTGTCATGCTGTGGCCTTCTAAAGATAAACTTGGGATGAAATCTTCCTCTGTTATGCTTTTGTGTGCTCTTGTTCATGGGACCCCCTCACAGGCATGGACTAAGGGGGTAAATTCCCCCTTACCCTCCCATGCCGGTGGTCCTGATAATTAGGTTACAAGGGTTTTGTGAGTTTTATGTTGTAAGAATTCATTGGCTGCTTGGTGAATGTGGCTGTAGGATTCTAAAACTGTACCAGATATTGTGAAATGACCGATCAAGTGTAAAATGAATTTTTCTTATTAAAAAAGGTTGCGCTGTTTAAATTAAGAGCTAATGTATCAAATTTTAAGCAATATGCCACATTTAAGAATTTTGTGGCACTACACCTTGATGTCTTGAATTTTAAGTTTGTGGTACTTTACGTTATAAAAATACACTGTAATTACCCAAATTGAATACATTTGCATGTCTGAATAGACAACCACTGTCCCAGACACATTGATTTGGAAAATCTCCTCCTGATTCCTCATGGGAGCCATTTGTTAGTGTATTTCTAGATAATTCAACATTTTATGCATACCCTGAAGATATTTTGAATGAGTTCAATTTCCGAATATTTAGTGGGGTAAATATCCAGACATACTTGTCATGTAATGAAATTAAATACGCAGGATGTTGGCCATTCAGGATGCCTTTTGGGTCTATCCTGCCTGTGTTCAGATATTGGAGTAGTGTCGTCCTGCCTGCATAAAATATCTTTGAATTTAGTTTCTCATATGGTTGACGATAAGACTTAGGAAGAACAAAGAAAACACATATTTTTTAAACAATAAAAAAATGCTGTTTAATATATGCAGAAAAACAGCAGAAGCTGGAATCTGTATTATCAGGCCAAAGACGACTTGTGATTTGGAATTTAATTGCCAAAAAATGCTGTTATTTTTTGTCACAACTTTGTTGTTACACATCTCACTTCTTACATAAAACATTGTGTGACTTGCTCATATTTAAACGGCCAAAGGTAATGCATCAGTCAAACGCCCCTGCTAAGGAATCAACTCTAAGTTGTATACGTTTTTGTGGTTTACCAATATAAACCAATTCTTGCGTAACAAAATCATACAACCAGTCTACCATACCCAAGGGTATTTTCATAACTACATCCAACCTCGTCACCCAACTTCTAAAAGAAGTTGAGATTTTTATATCATTTGAAACTGTTAGCCTTAGTAATCCATGTGTACCAAATATTACGAGCAAATTCACTTGTATCTAAAAAATTAGCAATTTGTATTTTCTGTCCATAAACGGACAAAGATTACAGCACAGTGGCCTATGGGGCAAACAGAATTGCTCAAACACAAACCGCAAGATAGGAATCAGCTAAAAATTTTGTGGAATAACCTTTTCTCATGGATAGCAAACCATCTTTTTTTTTCCTCTTTTTAAAAGTCTTCACAAGAGTAAAATTCATTGAGCATTTGTTTGTTGATTTTCTTCTTTCTAGGTCTGAAAGAAGCTGGCATCACTAAGAGGGCTGCTGAGCCTGAATCTGATACTGTACCTCCTGCCTCTAAACAAGGTAAACAAGACAAGAGATCACAATACAATCTTAATACTCACAAAGTTAAAACATAATACCCATATTCCAAAAAAGATGTTTTAACATATTTACATAAACAATTGTTTGATTTTTTGAAGTAGTAGGTGGATAGGGAACAATCCTTAAAATTATGGAGAATGGGGTTGATTTTTTTTTAAAGGGGCATTTCATGTCCACACCCTCGTCCCCCCCGACTTACCTCAAAAAAGTTAGATTTTTATATCATTTCAACCGTTAGCCTTAGTAATCCATTGTACCTATCTTACGTGCAATTCGATTTGCCTCTGGTAAAAAACTTCCGTATTTTGTTTTTCCTCCGTAAACGGACAGTGGCCTATGGGTCGTAGGACCAAGGGATTGGTTCATAACACAAAACCACAAGAGCGGAATCAACTCAATTGTGAATAAGCTTTTCTCAAGGCTATTAGTGAACAATTGATAATAAAACCAGATAGGTGCTGGAATCACGAAATCCGGCGTAGGCCAGGTGGGGCAGCCCCGCTCTGGAAAAAAGTTTGAGGAAAATCAGGAATTAAATATGAATTATGTTAAATCAGCCCTTTTCGGATTCTTTTGCCCTGCGACCGGGGAAATTTTGCTTGTGAACGGGAAAATTTTTGCACTATTATACCGGGGAAATTGCCCCCTCGAACACGGGGCTGATACGGGCCTGCACAGAAATGCACATTGAGTAATATGTTGTGAGACAGACAGAATATGCTTTGTTTATGGTTATAATTATGACAAAGTGATGCTTTTTACGCTAGTTTAAAATATTATCCTGTGTTCACTAGAAGTACTCCGAGATAAACAAATGATTCATTTAACTGAGCAGTGTGTTTACCTTTTGGAATATGGGCCCATGTCAGGTGTAGAAAATATCAAAATATACATGGTACGAAATTAAAGGCCAGGAGAACAGTCAAAAATATTCAGTGCAATTTTCTCTACAATTTACTATAATGTTATGTAATAATCTAAAAAGATATCAATAAACTTACTGGCTCTACTACTTTATGTGGTATATATCACAAGATTTCCAGGGTTTGCTCTATGCTTTAAGGTTTGAGTTAAGGTTTAGGTAAGGATTCGTGTTACCTCTGTTTAGGATTGCCTACATGAAGTGAAGTTGGAATTACTATGGGTGGAATAGCGAGGGTGCATTTTCAAAAGTTGCTATTTTCACTGGCTATCTTACAGTTTAGATGCATATAGATTTCACCTGGAAGAACATTCCACAGCATTTAAGGACTTTTCATAGATGAATGCACCTGTATGGCATAGGCCTTTATGCTAGACAACCGGAATATTGAAACTGTCAAAACCAAAAAAACAATTTGCAGCTTCACATAGGTATAGAATGTTATCCTGAGAAGAGACCAAAAGGCGGGAAATGATATACATCTAGCTTTTTTCTTGAAATTTTTTGATGGGGGGGGGCTGGGGATTTTTGAATTGGACTGGTGGTGGTCCAGTACAGGGATGAAATGAGTAACGAGGGACATCCAAATGGGGTCTTGACTTGAAAGCGGGAAATTGCCATGCAGGGCCAAAAATTGAATGAGGAATAGCAGCCCATTAACTCATAAGTGAAACACTGCCTCTGCTCTAAGAAGTTAATTGTTTTAAACTTTACCACAATTAATGCCCAACCTCAGTATTTGTGCAGGTGAATATGTGATGTTCTTTCATAGGAAGATTCAATGACTGATTGCAGTGGGTAGTGGTAGCGTATTCTAAAGAAGGGGGAAAATTGGGTTTGGTTTTCTTTCATCTGTAGGGGCAATGTAACTTTCTACCTAGGTGGACACTAAGGCAACTACAAAGGGTATTTGATACAAGGTCAATGGTCACAAGATTACTGGGGTCAAATATATTTTGGTCATATTTTGATACTCCCAAAAGTGCAATTCTTTGTGAGAAAAATTCTCATTAATTACAGTCACTAATCACAGATATATTTTTCACTTGGTTATGTAATATCTTTAGATAACCAAGCCAAAGGGAAGAAAATGAAAGACAGCCTCCAAAAAGTCAAGGAGTCGGCCAAGAATGCCCCCGATTTAACCAAGTGACAACTCAAGAGAGAGAAAGAACCTCCGACAAACACTAAAGAAACAAAGAAAAGAAAAAGAGCCTCCAAAACCTGCAGGAAACAAGAAGCAACCACCCCGCAGACTGCAGAAACAAAGAAAGAGCCTCCTAAACATACGAAACTAATAAGGAACCACCTAAGCCTGCAGAAACAAAGAAAGACCAACCTAAACTGCAAACAAAAAAATACCACCTCAACCTGCAGAAACCCAAATACCCCCCTAAAACCTCATAAACAAAGAAAGACCCACCAAACTCTGCAGAACAAAGAAGAGACCCCTAACAACCTGCAGAGAAAAGAAAGGAAACACCTAAATCTGCATAGACAAGAAAAACCCACCTAAACCTGCGAGACCAAGAAAGAACACCTAAACCTGCGATACAAATAAAGGATACACCTAACCTTCAGAACAGAAAGACCCCCTAACCTTGCAGAGACAAGAAGATGACCCTAACCTGCAGAAACCAAGAAAGACCCACCTAAACCTTCATAGGACAAAGAAAGATACACCTAAACTGCAGAGACCCAAGAAAGACCCCCTAAACGTGGTCAAACAAAGAAGAATCACCTAAAAACCAACCAACCCCCCCCCCACCCCCCTCCCCCCTACCACCCCCACCCCCCCCCACCCCCCCCCCCCCCCCCCCACCCCCACCCCCCCCTGCAAACAAGCAAAGATTCCTAAACCTGCAGAAACAAAGAAAGAGAACCCAAACCTCTGGGCAAATAAAGAGGCACCGAAACCTACGAATCCCAAGGAAGCACCTAAATCTACTGAACCCAGAAAGAACCCCTAACCTACTGAAACTAAGAAAAGGAGACCCAAAGCCCACGAGCAAAGAAGGAAACTCCAAAGCCTAGCGAACGTCAGAATGCAAGAAAGATTTGAAACACAAACTGCCGGCGACAAGGATACCAAGAATCACCAAACCAGTTGTCTAATGAAAGACCGCTGAAATTACCAATGAGATAGATGAGATTATCTAGTCGCAAACTGAAGAAAACCCAATCACTGTGGAAAGGTACGTAAATAGATAAAATTAAATCTTTTGTATTTGTTGTCATTGTGATTGTGAAGTTTTTACAACGGCGTGATGTATTTGGCTTTATTTAGTTTGATCAGAAATTGTTTGAAGGGCTGGTGTCCATTTCGCACTGTGTTAGAACACTAATTGTAAGTGCATAAAAGTTTGGCCTTACATGATAGCGGCAAAATGGACATATGTAAAGCGATGAGTCCCATTATGTATATGCCGGCCGCGCAAAGTTATGTCCCACCCAACAAACAAAACTAAGGCTTGTTAAAATACTGAAATGCTAGTTGTCCAAACCCAGATAAAGCAAAGAAAAAATAAAGCTTCACAAAAAATGCCCAAAAGTTCCCTACCCTGCATTTTGTTCTGCATTTTTGGCACAGAGAGGGGCACCCAGCCTGCAGAATCAAAAGCAAAGTGCCTATACCTGACTGAAACAACGAAAGAAGCCAACCCAATCAACAAAAGCCAAGGAGGAACAACTAACTTACAGAAACAAAGAAAGATTCAACTCTGCAGAAACAAAGACAGAGACACCTAACCTACGAACAACGAAGGAACCACCTACCACTGCAGAAACCAAGACAGAACTTCCAGCACACATAAACCAAGGAGGGCACCAAAACTTACAGATGCACAAAAGGAAGCACCTAACCTACTGAAACCCAGAAAGAAGTCCCTAAGCCTACTGAAACCTAAGAAAGTGACCCTAAGCCCCCAGCACAAAGAAAGTGACCCTAGCCCACGAACAAGAAAGTGACCCCTAACCACAGAAACCAAGAGGAACTGCAAGCCTAGCGATACGCAGGAAGGCAAGAAAGATGGCCCAAACCCAGGACCGTAGTACAAGTCTGCCAGAATCGCCAAGTTGTCTAGGAACATGGCTGAAATGATCAATGAAGAAGAGACAAGATTAGACTATCTCAACTAAAGGCCCCAACCACTGATAGCTAAGGTACGTACAGGTAAATAGAACCTTTCGAACAAGTTGTTCCAAATGTGGATGATCCCGATAAATGTGTGTTTAAATACAGTCATCACTGAAGCTGTTTGGGTGCAAAGCACTTATGCAAATTTTGCCTTAGCGTAATGCGCATCTCTGGCAAGCACTTACGATGTACGCGAGCATATACGGCTGCTCGCATACATGGTATTCTATGAACAACAGTGAAAATTAAAACACGATGCTCATTTTGAAAATAAGGGCTATAAGCTTTTCGTTAATAAATATAGATTGTCCATATGTGATTGTGAGTTACACCGCTGGATATCTGGCTGACTATTTAGTCCCGAACCGAAGCATGAGGGTGAATGGTTGTCCACTTTTTTGACAATGTGTAAACCAAGTTTTGCCATTGGAAAAGACAGCATATTGTTAGCACGTAAAAATTTGGTCTTGTATATAGGAGGCATGCAAATGGATATATAAAGGCTGGTATACCATTTGTGTACATATGTGTATATGTGGGCAAAAAATAAAACATGCCCAAAAGTCCCGACCCCTTATTTTTGTGGCCGCCAGCCTTTTAGCTTGGAGGGACCACTTAGCAATCCGTTGTGCGTGTGTAATGTGTGGATTATGTGTGGATGGATGTGTGAATGTATGTGTGGATGTGGTGTGTCACAAAATGTTAAGTTTTTTAAAAATTGACCTCAATTGAAAAGTTAGTTCAATTGGAACCAAACTTCTGTATTAGGTGCACCATGGGATCCATCATATGTTGATGAGGTCAAAGGTCATGTGCCGAGGTCAAGGTCATGTGAGGCCAAATGAAAAATAGGCTAAAAATGTAAAATTGACCTCAATTGAAAATGAAGTTCAATTGGAACCAAACTTCTGTCATAGGTACACCGTGGGATCCCCCATATGTTGATGAGTGAGGTCAAGGGTAATGTGCCGAGGTCAAAGTCATGTGAGGCCAAATTGAACAACTAGGCTAAAATTGTAAAATTGACCTCAATTGAAAAAATTGAGTTCAATTGGAACCAACTTTCTGTCATAGGTACACCGTGGATCCCTCATCTGTTGATGAGGTCAAGGTCTTGTTCCGAGTTCAAGGTCATGTGCGAGAGGTTCAAGGTCATGTGAGGTCAAATGAAAAAAAGGCTAAAAATGTAAAATGACCTTCAATTGAAAAGTGTTGTTTTGCATTTTGAACTAAAAAGTGCCAATTTGGGAAAGGCACTTTTTGGAAATATGTGGTCCAAGTTGCATGTTGCAAAATAGTCAACGGAGGGCCGGCTCTGTCGGCGATGATTTCATAGGGATGAAAGAGTACTCATGCCGAGAAGTGACTTCGTTTGGTCTATGCTTTTACAAAGAGTTTCCAAGTGGTATAATTAGGATAATTGGGGGTGTGTAATGCAATTGTAGGGTAGAGCTTCTGCATGGGCACATGTGGGCCGGGGGGGCAATTGTATGCAAGGGGATATGATGCGTGAAATGGAATTCCCCAAAAAATGCGCCATAAAACAAGTATTTCCACCGAACTAAAAAAAATATACCCGAATCAAGTATTTTTGTCTGATTTTGCTACACGAAAGAAGTATTTTTGCAAGTTTGGTGACCCGAAACAAGTAAAACAAAATTGCATGTGTTAAAATATGCCTTATTTTTTGCTTGCTTTACAATATTTTTGATCTCTGTTTATTGAGTAGTACACGTGCATCACAAGTTCAGGGTTTAGAAAAAAACCATACTTTTTCCACATTTTGCTGTTTTTGATACCTAATCAATGTACGCGCGAATCGCCTGGTTGAAAAAAGATACCCTTTTACGCGTTGTATTGTCACGCATCATATCCACCATTTCAATACAAGTGGCCCCCAGGGCATGTGGTGCAGGGGATCAGCGATGCCTCATACGCGTAAGGTTGTGGGTTCGAGCCCCGATTGTCCGCCAATGTGTTGTTGCACTTGGGCGATAAGCACTTTACCTCGCTGGCCTCTCTCCAACCAGGGTTATAAATGGGGTACATGCCATATGCTGGGAATCCAAAAAGACTCGTGTGCGGGAGGAGCGAGTGGAACCCCCCCCCACAGAACATTATAGAGGGAGTCTGGACCAACGCCAATGACGAGAGATGGCACTACGCACTGTGGGCCGCACCATTTTTTAGCTCAGCATTAGTAGTATGCAGAGCTATTGTTATGGCAATGTGTTGTATCTATCTATCTATTACACTATCCATCCCATACCATCCAGTGTCCAGCCATCCATATCCATCCCTCCATCCACCATCCATGCCAATCCATCCATCCATCCATCCATCCATCCAGCCCATCCAGCCATACGAATCAATCTATTCTATCTAGTCTATCTAATCAATCTATCTATCTAATCAATCAATCAATCAATCAAACACTTGCCAAAGCTCTTGTGTTGCCAGACGCTTGGGCCGATTGCAGCGGAAATCGGTCAGAAGTTATCATTGAACCAAGGCCAATGTGGGGTGTTACACAGATTGGGGTTCAAAGGTCAGTGGCCGATTATTAAAGGGGATTCTTGAAACCTATAAATTGGCCTATTGTGCCACAAATCAAATGTGTTATCATCACTGACTTGGTAGAAGAATGCTGACCCGAAAGCGATCCTTGGGGTGTTCACAGGATGGGTAAAGGTCACGTGGCGCCGTTAAAGGGGCATTCTTTGAAAATCTATAAATTCCTTCTTGTGCCACAAATCAATTTTTAATCACTAGTCTGGTTAGAACTGGACCCAAGGTCTCCATTTCTGGGGTGTTCACCAGATGTTGGTTAAAATTGTCATGTGGGCCAATTAAAGGGGCAGTCTGTGGAAAATTGATAATTCCTTCTTGTGCCACCAATCAATTTTGATAATCACTAGAACTTGGTTAGAAGAACCGCTGGACCCAGATCCATTATGGGGTTCACCAGTTTGGGTCAAGGTCATGTGGGCCAATTAAAGGTGCATTCTTTGAAAATCTATAAATTCCTTCTTGTGCCACAAATCAATTGCCTATATCAATAGATTTGGTCAGATGAACCATGTTGACCAAGATCATATCGGGTGTTCACAGTTTTGGGTGAAAGGTCACGTGAGCCAAATTAAAGGGGCATTCTTGAAAATCGATAAAGTCCTTTTTGTGCCACAAATTGTAATTGATATTATAATCTCTAGACTTGGTCAGTTGAACTGCTGAACCAAGGCACATACAGGATTTACAGAGTGGGTCAAAGTCGTGTGGGCCAATTAAAGTGCATTCTTTGAAAATCTATCATTTCTTATCGTGCCACAAATCAATTGCTATATCCAAAATGGCTCAGAAGAACACTGACCCAAGGCCCATATAGGGTGTTCACAGATTTGGTGATGATAAGGTCGTGCTGTGGGCCGATTAATTAAAGGGCTTCCTTGATGATCTGAGAAGCGGGGCCTTCTCCTAATCGTAGGCACTTGCGTCTCAAGATATCTGGGGCAATATTTCTCACCATCTCCCTAATGAGCAGTCTATAGTTTTATACTATAAATGCCAAACAGGGGGATACTCCCTAAACGTCTCTTACTTATAAATGCTCATGTGTGAACTTTTCACGATTAATTGCCACACTGGGAAAATGTTGTGGACCCCCGGGGTGGTGTCCAAATAAAAGAAAGGGAAATATAACTCTACTATAAATGTAAAACCGGGGTGCTACTTCCGAAAAGTGTCGCTTACTTGAGCTCATGTGGGGGACTTTTCCAGATTAATATCTGCCACAATAGAACAATGTTGCCCCAGGGTGTGGGCCACCAATTATTAATAACTGCGGGGTACCAGCACCATTGGTGCTCTTGTTTTTCTCCTTATCTCCTACCTCTATGAAAGGATACTCTGGTATAAAAGGTCAACAAAAAGGTTAGCTTGTGGAGAAAGCTCATGCATGCTCACACAGGCCCAAAGGGCCCATCTCTTTTTCTTAGTGTTTGGACAAGACTACCGTGTATTAATGTTGTGTGGGGGTGGTCACTCACCAGAGGGAGTATTGAGTCAATCCCACAATGCACCAGTTTGAGAAAAGAAAATTTCCACCTCACCACGGTCAAGTGATCTCACAAAAATCCATTCTTAACAAATTTTAAAACACCCTGACTTTTTTAAAACTCATGCTAAATTTGGAGAAATTTTAGCAGATTCATGGAAGATCTTGTGGTTCAATTTGAACACTTTTATCCCTAAGTACTGACATGTGTTTGTACAGTACAATATTGAAATTTGCATTGCCTTATGGGATTGATTCAAAACCCCTCTGGTCACTCACTGACAGAAAGTGTTTTACCGCCCAGGCATAACCCATTCGAAATATTAGGTCAAGAGAATGCAGTGTGAAAGTGAAGTTAAAGGTGGAAGAATATGGCCAAAGCAAAGTAGCAGATTAAAATGGAACATCACAAAAAAAAGCATCAGATTACAAAATTTTTTAGTTGATCAGTCCAGGTGTTTGGATAAGAGAAACCAAAAAATGTTGTAACTTGAATTAGACCCATTGATAGTTGTGTTAAAGGTGCAACAAGATATTTTGAGGCACCCAAATATTGTGCCTTATAGTTAATTTCATATATAGATTCTTACATGGTATTTGGATACAGAAATGTATTAAAAGAGACGAAAGAGAAAAAGGAGATCGATTGATTTGTGTGTGTGCTATATTTCAAATGTAAAACTAGGGGTGAATTCGTATTGCTCCTATACAAAATTAGAAAGAAATTCACAATTTTTGTACGAAGAAACATTTCTCAGCTTAATCTTCAGATGAGGATATTTTTGATGGAAAGCTTTACATCGGGGTCAAAAATCGTTATTTCGATTATTGTAGGGGACACCTGCTGTGAAATCTCTTGTGGCACCTTTAATTAATGTGGGTGACGCATGCACATTGGAGATTGCTTTGTTCATAACACAGCAAATATGTAAAAAAGGAAAATTTTGAAATTTCCAGGAATAGCCTAAAGGTCCCAGGAAATGCAAATAGAATGATGTGGTTTTGTGTCAAGTCTACATGAGGGACCAGAAGCATTCAATATTTTGGTTGTGATGACACCTCATTATGAAACTATTGATTTTTTCAGAGAGTACTAGAAACTCCAGGTGACTGGTGTAATCTATTCATGACACGACTGAAAATCAATAGTATCACTAACTAGACCTGTGGCTCGAAGCGAGCACGAATGTAGCTGGTGACTTTTGAACGCCATTTCCTGTGTCAAACATGATCACCTTTGGACCTTAAAGGGTGTCGGGAAGGAATAAGATTTTCAAGTTCATAATTTTATTACCTGATACCACTAACCCAAGCTCCCAGTATTTGACCTCTGGATCCTTCTGTTGTGTTTTTCCAGACCAAAAGATTTTTCTTCTTGGTTTGTTATATTTGACCCTGGAATGACCTCTGACCCTCAGAATTGTGACCCCACTAGGTTTGCAACATCAAAAGAACACTTCCCTGAATTTGGAACTATTTGTCCTGTTGTAATCATGACACCTGGTACCAATCTGTGAACACCCCATTATTTGACCCCAACCAACAGGGGATCTTGGAATCTTGTTTGAAACTTCAATCACATGATAATAGCCTTATTTATGAAGAAAGAATTCAGATACCCCTTTAATCAGCAATTGTAAGTATTTGGGCAAATCTGTGAAAGAAGAAATAGCTCGTAGATTTTCAGTGAATTCCCCTTTAATTGTTAATTGTGGCATTTTGGTGCCAATATGTGAACAGCTCATATAAGCCCCCTTACCAGGGGATCCTGTAAGAATCGCATGATGATAGCCTTTAATTTGCAGAAGGAGGATTCATAGATTTCAAGGAATACCCCTTTAAATTGTAATTGTGGCATTTGGGCCAAAACTGTGAACACCCCATTTGATGAAGCCCTTACCAGGGTATCCTGTGAACAAATCTCGTGTTGAGAGCCTTATTTGCAAGAGAATGGATTCATTGATTTTTCAGAAGCCCCCCTTTATTTGTTAATTGTGGCATTTGATCCTAATCTGTGAACCCCCATAAGCCAGCCTCTAACCAGGGGATTCTGTAACGAATCTTGTGTGATAACCTTTAATTTGCAGGAGAAAAAGGAATTCATAGTTTTCAAGGAATGTCCCTTTAAGGTTATTGGTAGCATTTGGGCTAACTGTTGTAACACCCCGTATGTGCAGCATTTACTGGTTGATCTTGAAGCATCTGGATGATAGTCCTTTGATGTTGTATGAGAAAAG